>JASGXE010020732.1:0-32273 GCA_030068105.1 Sinentomon sp. SZTP_YWyxl
TCCATTCCAAACTTGATGTCCTCTGCGGGTTGAATGAACTCCGTATTGATGATAAATTATGGGAGCGAGCGGGGTATCAAAAGCAGGGGTGAACAGTTTGCGTCCGCAATGCGCTCACCATGAAATGGCTAAAGTTCAGTTTTTGAATGTCGTGGATAAAAGACAAGGTGAAGCTTCTTGTTTTGAGTGTCAGGAGTTCTTTCAAAAAAAAAAAAAAAAAAATTTTTTTTTTTTTTCAGAAAAAAAAAATTTTCAAAAAAAAATTTTCAAATTTTTTTTTTCAAAAAAAAAAATTGTTTCCATTTTTTGAGAATGTTGGCCGCATCCCCACAGAATTTCGCGTGAATGCTGAGGCAATTATCACCCGACTTGGACGGACAGCTCAACGCCGCCATATCATACTCTGTTTTATACATCATTGTATCAAAACCTGTGGAATGCGCTTCCTTGGTCCAATATGCGTATTGTTCAGCATAGATTTTTGTATGAAATGTATCGGATGATTGTAAGTCTAATTTCAATTTCAAAATGCCCTTTTCCCCGTTTTGCCAAGCGATTGTCATTGATCCCGGATGGAAAATTGATTTTTCTGTTTGGGCTTCCGTTTCTGAGGCCCAAATTCCGCATTTGGTTCCAGAAAAAGTTGAAACAAATCGTCGGAAAATTTCGAAAAATTGATCCGAAATTTGAACATCCCTGGCTTCATTGTGCGACGTTTCATTTTGAAATCCAGAGGACATCAAGTTTGGAATGGACTTTTAGTTGAAAAGCATTTCATTCAAAAATAAGGCACATATTTCCATGAATATGGGGATTTTACCCATCCATTAGAGATTTGTCCTCATAATCAATTCATCACCACAAAAATGCATTAGACACACAGGCCTAGGCTATAGGTACGATGGAATGTGACTTTTACCAGGAGAAATCGTTTTTATGGCGAAATTTTGGTAGTTTTCGTTCCTGCAACCCGAGCGAGACCTGATTGTCCTTGTAAATATACATGTTGGCCACACAGCACCAACTCCGCAGGTCAGCAGCGCATACCGCGTGGGGCACCGGTACCCATACGATCACCGAAGTTAAGCAGCGTTCTGCGTTGGGCCAGGACAGAATTTATACAGAAACGGCTGGAGCTCGTAAGCTCCTAATGTAATTTTGGCTATGTTGGTTTGGATGGGTTGTTTGGATTCGTTAGGTTGGTGAGGTTAGGATAGGTTAGGTTAGGTTTAGGGTTAGGTTGGGTAAAGTTTGGTTGGTCAGGTTAGGTTGAGTGAGGTTAGGTTGGGTAAGTTGAGTTTAACATGCTTTTCGGCAAATTAGGAGCTTACGAGCTCCAGCCACTAGTATTTATACTTGGCTGGGCGACCATCGTACACCTGGTTGTGCTGCTGGAAGGGGGTACAGTGGCCAAGTCCCTCACGTCTCTTTCGGATCGGACATTAAAGAGGAGGTCCCGTGTGCAGCATCACACTGTGCACTTCCCAGCTCCAGGTCTAACACAGAGGTCTGGCAGCTTGCGCAGAAGCCTACACAATTTCCGATCGTGCTGTTCGGTTATCCTGCGCGTGTTGTCAACAGCCGTGAAACTTGCAGCACGGATGATTGTATGGCTGCAACAGCAGTTGTATTGGCCGGTGTGGGTCGGTGTAACCTGGTCCCAGCAAAACCGATCACAACACTGCGCTTGCATGAACTCCCACTGCCATGTGCCAAAAGGCGAACAATTCGCCCCACAGGTTTGGCAACAACGTCAACAAGGCAAAACATGTGTGCATGCACTGCTGAGATGAATCGCCGGCTCACAACATCGTTTCTTGTCGGACACAATGACGAGAGTTCCAAGGCCAATTCCAAAAATTCACGTGAAACAGTCCATGTTTTGCCAAAAATGAGAACAAAGGTTTTCGAAAAAGAACAATCATGAATGCTGTCAACAGCCAAAAAACAGGTGGACACAATGCATTGGCCCACATCTGGCATCTCGAACGATGCACCACTGACGGCGGATCACGTTTGGCACCAACAAATCAACAAAGGAAATGCGGCCAGCGCATCTCCTCTTCCCAAGTCGTGCGCCAACACAGGACAGGAGGCACTGGCCAATCTCGCAACTGCAGCCAGCGGGATTGAAGTGGACGTCATCATCGTCATCACGTCCAAATCGACCAAGTCCGCGGACGTGCACGGCGAAATGCAAACAAAAACATGGGCCCACTCCCCCGCGCGAGTTCGATTTCATTGGTGGGTGGCTTGAAAGGAAAAAAATGGTGGAACAAAAAAAAAAAAAGAAAAGTTCAAATCCGGCAAAAAGCAAACGTTCTGCTTCCGTCTTCAGAGCGTTGAAAAATGCGAATGAAAAAAATGCGTTTTGTCATCATGGTGGGCCTGGTGTTTCATTCGGTCCGCTGTTCGTTTGGTCCACAGTTCGATTGCTCCAATGGATTCAATTTCCCGACTTTGACCCAACCTTGCGCCTTGAGTTTTGAGTCGTCCGGACGAGAGCAAATCGTCTGAGCGAGAACACCAATACAATCTGTAAAACTCCTGTCCGGATGACCAGGAAATACGTCCGTCCAAGTTTGGGCACTTGTGCTCTTTTGAAAACTGAAAGTGAGCCTTCTGCGTTTCCGTGGACAAGGAATCTGATTCCCAATTCACGGAAACGCAGAAGGTTCACTTTCAGCCTTTCAGATTCACAAAAGCAAAAAGTTCTAAACTTAGACGGACGTCTTTGTACTCGTCCAATACGACTTCACTCTCGTCCGGACGACTTTCATATTCTCGTCCGGATGACTTTATTCTCGTCCAGGATCTGGCGTGGGTCCCAGCAATGGAAAACAAAATTTTAAAAGGGATGCAAGATGTGGGGTCCGACCGACCGACCAATTATTTGGATAACACCTAACTTTGAGGCAATTTTCCTGTTGCCCGTCCTTGATACCCCGAAGTCATGCGCACAGGCTCAACGCGGACTGGTCTTTTTGCCTTTCACCGACCACAGTCCGCACCACGACCACTGGAGAAGGGGAGAAATTCAAAAATTTCAAGAATAATAATTTGGAGACGGAACAACTGGCAATGTGAGTGATTTTTATGAACTCGCTATTGGTTCTGCTGAGTGCTGGACTTTAGGGCCGCGGAATGTGATGGGATGGCCAACTGCTTGACCTTATAACGATCCAATCACATTCCAACTACAACTCGAGGTGATTGATAAAGATTGACGACGAAAATGGACAGCAATACAGGGTGAGTCACCTCGAATGTTGGTTTTTTTCGATCCGCGAAAACGGAGATATCTCCATAACCACCCCTTGCACCCCATCAGACACCCCCAAATGTGGCTTCACCGAATCGCAAGAAGACTGAGGTCTCAGGCCCCATCATCCGAGACACGAAGAATGTGCCTTGCTGAAAAAACGCCCCTCCAACCTCTCTACCTCTTCCCGTAGAAAACCACCTATAAAACGGAAGCCAAGAGATGGATTTGAGTCGGATCACGTCTGGTGCCTTCAGATCAAGGAAATGAACAACTTTGTAATTTAAACCATGAACCTCCGAAGCACAGTTCCGGAGATAATGCGCAGCATGGAAAACAACCTTAACTTGCCCAAAAAGGGTGTAGGTGTGTCAATTTGGGAGAACCCAATGGAACCAAACGAAGCGCAAGAGAACCAGGCTCCAAAACCTCCATTGCACCACAATTGTTGGTGCAGCCGTTTTCGCGGAAACTGCGATCGAAAAAAACCAACATCGAGGTGACTCACCCTGTATAGTCGGATGAACTAAATGCGAGAATGATTGGAATACTCTGGGGACGAACAAACTGGAGAGGAAGGCACAGTTGTTAGTTGTTTTGAGAACGACCGGTTAACCAACTTTGATTTTCCAATGGTCGTTCTTATGGCCTCGGAATTTGGAGTGGGGTAGCCCGAGTGACTGGTGCAGCTCATCCAGGAGGATTTTCGACTGCCCAGCTTCAAGAAACCTGACCACTCTACGATACTCCAAAACAGAGCCAAAGCAAATGGATTTGTTGCATATTTCGACACCAAAACGGGATTTGTCAAAAATTGTACAAAAATAAGTGCGTGTCTGCGCAGCTGTCCACGCAAAATCCCCCCAAAAACTGGCCAAAACATGCCGATCTGACGATCTCCAGTGCCATGTCATCCCATCAGGCGGCGCATAGACATCTGGCAGCATGACAGAGAGGGTCGCTCGACCTCCGCGATATTCACCACTGGAAGCTGGCAACATCGACAGCAAATATGTACTCAAACTCCAGTTTTGCAGATGCACACCGACTGAGCATGCTTCAGTGCGAATCCGAATGAAATGCACTCGTCATTTCCCCACACATGGCGCAGCAATAATTATTGTTTCTTTTTTTTTTTGGGGTTAAAGCTGTTTATACGGGGGGGACAGTTTGAACTGCTACCATGTTTTCTTTTCTCATACCTTGACTCTACCAGAGAGATTTTTATTGGGGGGACAGTTTGAACTGACCTCCTTTGACACTATTTCCGAATACATTCTACAAGGTGCACCAAAAAGGATTATACTTTTGTCTTTATCCTCGTTTATTTTTCATCACTCGCAATCATTGGGTTGTTATTATTTTATTGCGTTTGGTTGGGTTATGTTATATTATGTTAGGTTAGGTTAGATTAGGTTAGGTAAGGTCAGGTTAGGTTAGGTTAGGTCAGGTTGGATATGGTTATAATCGTTGGGTTTGGTATCGGTTTTGGTTTGGTCAACAAAACAACGACCTAATTTGGTTTGGTTTTTGAAACCAACCCAACATAAACCAGCCCAACCAAACCTAACCTAACCTAACCTAACCAAATCTAACCAAATCTAACGTAACCTAACCCAACAAAAGTATAACAACCCAATTATTGTCAGGAATGAAAAATAAACGAGTAGAAAAGACAAAAGTAATCCTTTTTGGTACACCTTGTAGAATGTCTTCTGAAATGGTGTTAAAGGAGGTCAGTTCAAACCGTCCCCCCAATAAAAATCTCTCTGGTACAGTCACGGTATAAGAAAAGAAAACATGGCAGCAGTTCAAACTGCCCCCCCCCGTATAAACAGCTTTAACCTTTTTTTGTTATTTTGTTATTTTGTTATTTTTTTGTTATTTATAGCAATTTTTGTTCAATTATTGTTTCTCGGCCATTCAATAATCTCTGCGTTTTCTGCCAGCCAAGCGGAACGAAGAATGTTGTCTTGTTTTATACGTTCAAAATTAATTGTCTGTAAAATCAGAGCTGAAATTGCAAATTAAAATTTCCACGCATGTGTGGAGAAGATCGCTGTGGCAGCCTTTACTTTTGCTTAAAATGAGTTTCAGCATTGCGGCATGCGCTCTTGGCTGGCCATCTTCTTAAAGTGTAATCCAATTCTACGCCATACACGCAAAAAGAATCCTGCTCCATCTTAATTATCGAATTGGATTTCCTAAAACCTTGTCTTCTCGAAATTTTTACAGCTTTTCAACAGAAGGCATGGGCACAAAAAGCCAAACTCAGGAAAAATATCAGAAAAAACAAACATATCTGGAAAATGCCAAAAAGACCATAGACCCATCGGTATCGGTCGGACCAAAATCCAGCACGGACAGGTTTCCTTCGAAACCAGTTTTCCAGTGGGACCAGATCCCAATTTTCATCACTGGGCCTGGGCGCACCGCTGGACTCTCGCCATCGCATTCGGAGGACAAAGCCCAGACTCAGAACCAAAATCAGTTAAAATCCACCGCTGTAGAATGACGCACAGTAACAAGTGCATGCAAGCACGAAGCACCATGTCAATGCAAAATCCACACCAGATTTTGTCAAAAAATGCAGAAACCTGGACCAGGTTTCTCCATCCGACCCGTTTGTTCGACACCTGTCCAGTGTGGGGGCGTGGTTGTGATTTATCTGTTCCAATATTTTTACTTGTGTCCAGTGCCTGCGCGCCAAATCGGATGAAGATTGTCAATGATGAACACAAACAATAATTGTGCCGGTTGGCGTATTTGATTAATCTATCCGAATCGGGCACTTTTCTATCGAACCGCATGTAAAAGTCCCGAGCCACAAAAAGGCAAGAAAACACTCTGAACATAGAAAATGGGTCAGGTAAGGTTGGGATAGGTTGTTAGGCTGGGTAGGGTTGGTTAGCTTGGCTAGGTTGGGATTAGGTTGGCTTTATTTTGCTTTTTTGTCCAAGCGCCAATAATAATTGCCGAGATTCATAAAATGCGCTGCCGGGTGTCTGCAACATCTATGGTCTGCAACGATCGCATTTTATGAAGCTTTGATCTGTTTGATGCATGCTTTCAATTGGCAACTCGGGCACGGACTCACGGCTCACCGCCCACCACCTGCCAGCAGACAGTGGGTTGCGGGATTTTCGCTGGTTCGCCATCATTTCCGCGGTTTTTCCGCTGGTTTTGTGGCAGAAATATTTTGACCATGTTTTTCATCCCTTCAACAGTCGATTGGGCGAATTTCAGCTTTTTCGGTGTTCCTGTTTGGCCTGGTTTTTCCCTTTTCCGATGAGATTGAACTGGCTCCAAGAAAAGATGTTCACATTTGTGCATCATTTCCGATCTGTTGCGAAAAAGAACTGCGGTTTTCGGCGGTTTTTGGAAATTTTCCGCGGGTTTTCCGCTGGTTTTCAGAAGAAAATCGAGCGCGGTTTTTCCGCTTGTTTTCAGAAAAAATCGCGCGGGTTTTGAAAAAATGATCTGGCAACACTGACAGTGATGCCAACTTCATACTTTTTTTCGCAATATCTTGCACTTTTTGGAGTGTCTTGCGGAAAAAAAATTCGAAACGGCTGGAGCTCGCATGCTTCAGATGCAATTTTGGCAATGTTGGTTTGGATGGGTTGTTTGGATTCTTTCGGTTGGCTTCGAAAGGACAGGTTTGGTCAGTGTTCAAAGTGAACCAGAAAAAGGGCCGGGACGCATTCCCGGAAAAATGGCACTTTGGGGGGTCTGGGGGGTTCCAGGCCCCCAGCTATCGGGGTCTGGGGCGGAGCCCCAGCGGGGTTCCAAGGGGCAAAGCCCCTGGCGGGGGGCCTGGGGGGCGGAGCCCCCAGAAGCTGAAGAAATTTTGAAATTGGAGGGTCAAATTTGGATAAATTTTGGAGTGGTCCCTGAAAACCGGACAGCCGGACAGCCATGGCGTTGTTCCATGGTGACAATGGACAAGAACAAACACATTTGATGACAAAAAAACGAGGACATCATCTCTCCCACTCCACATGCGAAAATATGTGTGTGTGAATTTTACCCCAGGGCCGCCCAGGGATGTCGATCGTATCTAGTGTAAATGTTCCCCCTTGGAGACCAAGTGGACGCGAGCGGGTGTGACTAAAACGCTGAACCTGCTTGTCCTGCTTGTCTTGCTGGAAACAGGACCTCGGTGGTCCCTGAAAACCGGACAGCCGGACAGCTGGACAGGACTGCCGGACAGGCAGAAAGGACCGCCGGACCGACCCGGACAGGTTAGGTTATGTTAGATTAGGTTAGGATAGACTATCCTAACCTAATCTAACCTAACCTAACCCGTCCGGGTCGGTCCGGTGGTCCTGTCCGGCAGTCCTGTCCGGTTTTCAGGGACCACCCAGGACCTCATTCAAACTCTTTCCCTAAGTTAGGGCTTCCTAAGAGATAGGTGAGACTAGTGCGATTTTTTTAGGGAGACCGTAAAAAAAAAACTGCCGGAGCAACCGCAAATCCGATGAATCGGAGTAACCGCGCCGTAGGTGTGCTTTAGGGCATATTCAAACTCTTCCACTTCCATGTCCCAAAGTTTAGGCCACCCTAAAGCTAGCCTTGCTCAAAGTTTTGGCAACACTCAAATTTGTCAAAAATGAGCCAACAAGGCCGTCAATTTAAAATATCCTGCACTTATGAAATAAAAACACAAATAATGCATTTAAAGCATTGAGGAGTAAGAGGAAAGGTAACAAAAAAGCCTTAGGCAAGTCTTAGGGATGGTCGCTACCATCCCTAAGAAATGCCAGCAAAATGACATAGTCTGGACTAGCAGCTCCCTAAGCACTAGGGTCACCTAAGAATTCCCTAAGCTAGGGAGATGAGTTTGAATAAGAAAACATTTGTTAGGGACGTCTTAGGGTAAACCTAACTTTAGGGAAAGAGTTTGAATAAGGTCCCTGCTTCTCCTGCTGGTAGGTAATGCTTGAATAGGTTAGGTTATTAGCAGATTAGGCTATCCTAACCTAAAATAATCTCACCTCCCTAACCCTAAACTAACCCCAACTTGGCCATTACCAACAGAACAAGCAAGACAAGCAGGACAAGCAGGTACAGCGTTTTAGTCACTTCCGACGCGAGCCGCATCCCCAAACCCCCCATTGGGGCCCCTGCAAAAGTCCCAAGCCAACCAAAGAACTGAACATGTTTGTGCCCTGCATGAATGCATGAATCCATTCAAGGGCCTGCACACAGGCCCGGTTTCAGGGCATGTCCGACTGTAGGTATGCCTGAAATCGGAGTGCCGCCCTCATTTTTTGGGTAACAGTTCCAAAGTACTGACTACCGCCTCATCCCCGCCTCAGCCGCCTCCTCCGCCTCCTCCGCCTCATCCGCCTCAGCCGTCTCAGCCGCCTCAGCCGCCTCCTCCGCCTCAGCCTCCTCATCCGCCTCAACCGCCTCAGCATGGTCCGGCAAATCGGATGAGGCGGATGAGGCGGATGAGGAGGCTGAGGCGGATGAGGCGGCTGAGGCGGAGAAATTGTTTTTTTTATCGTCATTTTTTGTTTTTTTTATTTTTTTTTGTTTTGTTTTTTTTATTTGTTTTTTATTTGTTTTTTTTTGTTGTTTTTCATGTTTTCTTTCTTGCCATTCAACATTTCCAAACACACAACACATTTCCATGGCTTTCAATGTCTTTATAGATATGCAGATCAAGAAAAAAAAACAGAGTAAAAAAATGGGTTAATATACAGTAACGGGGGGCGGACAATCGGGAACATGGGACAATCTGGAACGTATTAGTATACAAGCATGGGTATAATCCAGAACATACACATGGTTGCAAAAGGGGACATTCTGGAAGATAGCCAAGATGGCAATTGCCTTACCGCAATGATAGGGGACAAACCAGAACATATAAGTATACAGAGGATGGGGACAATTCAGAACACACATATATGGCAGCAAAAGGGGACAATTCTTCCCCGGGAACCCAGGGAAGCCACTTTAGAACCCTCACACGGGACCTAATCTAACCTAACCTAACCCAACCAAACCCGTAACGACTGTTGGAAGGGATATAGAAACTTAACAGATCTCGCTTATACACACTGTCTATCCAAATAACAGCAGCGTGCACACGCAGACCATTGACATGCTAGGTTAGGTTAGGTTAGTTAGGTTAGGTCCCGTGTACGGGTTCTAAAGTGGCTTCCCTGGGTTCCCGGGGAAGAATGACAAAAAGAAAAAGGAAAAAATGAGCACAAAAATCAATTTGGTACACCCTGTACGGTGAGCCAATTGATATCTTGGCTATGTTCCAGTTTGTCCCCTTTTGCTGCCATGTGTGTGTTCTGGATTGTCCCCATCCTGTGTATAGTTATATATTCTGGATTGTCCCCTATCATTGCGGTAAGGCAATTGCTATCTTGGCTATGTTCCAGATTGTCTCCTCCCGCAACCATGTGTTTGTTCTGGATTGTCCCCATCCTTGTATACTTATATGTTCTGGATTGTCCCCCTTCATTATTCAGGGATACTTCTAACAGTTCCAGATTGTCCCATGTTCCCGATTGTCCGCCCCCCGTTACTTTATATTAACCAAAAAATGGGTTAAGTCATTTATACGGGGGGGACACAATTGTACGGCAACAGGGAAACATTTTCAGAAAAAAGCTGTACCCTTAGCCGTGCAATTGTGTCCCCCTTTGGCCAGCATACGGCACAGGGTGTGCCTTATTTCTCTGGAGGGTGGGTAGTCGATTGGGACAGGTTAGGCGCTTTGCATAGGTCAAGTTAAGTTGGGTTAGGTTCGGTTAGGTTGGTTAGGTTAGGTTAGGGCAGGTCAGGTTAGGGTTCTCTGCGCAGTGTATCTTTAGGGCCTACTTGAAACAACCTGGATCTTATCTAATCCAATCTGACCGAACCTGACCTGATCTCCTGCGCGATCTCTCATTAAGCGACTAAACCCCATGATTTGCTCGGCCCGTAATTACAGATACAGAATAAGAAAAAATAATGCAGGCAGTATAGCAACGAAAATGCAAAAGAAAACAGTTTGAGGAGTGCACTATTGCACGACAGAGAAAAAGCACACCCTGTACTGTCTGCAGGAGTCTAACATAAGCCAATAGGATAAGGCCAAAAGAATAGTCCTGTTTTCAAAAGAGAAAAAACCTAAAGAAATCTCGAGCACTCCCTAGCCCTAAAAATCGCACACTGAACTCGTGCCCGCGGCACTGGGCCTCTGCCTTGTCGTGCGGCAGGTTCGTAAATGAAGTGAAAGTTTTCGCTGGCGACCTGGTAGCGCGGATTTCCGAAATTCATGAGTGCTGTCAAACCCAGTTGTTATCAGCAAAACCGATAAACCTGCCTACAAACTCGGCAACCTGAAATGACATGTGAGAGGTCAAAACTTATTGTGTTTTAAATAGCATCCCAGCTTGAGGTCAATGCTGGTGGATGCTACAAGTGGAAGCGGTGGTAGTCAGTAGGTACTTTGGAACTGCGTTACCAAAATAAAATGGCGATCAAAAAAAACAATTTCTCCGCCTCAGCCGCCTCATCCGCCTCATCATCCGCCTCAGCCGCCTCATCCGATTTGCCGGACCATGCTGAGGCGGTTGAGGCGGATGAGGAGGCTGAGGCGGAGGAGGCGGCTGAGACGGCTGAGACGGCTGAGGCGGATGAGGCGGAGGAGGCGGCTGAGGCGGGGATGAGGCGGTAGTCAGTACTTTGGAACTGTTACCATTTTTTGTTTCGAATTGACGTCCATGGCAAAAGTGAAAAAATTGCCCCCCCCCCCCCCGAAGAAGCGCAAAGCCGGGGGAGGGGTTCGGAGAGAAGGTGCTCCCCTCCCCGAAGGGGAAGAAATTTTTGAAAAACGTAACCTCAAACCTTTCGGTGCTCAGAATGCTCACTTTTTTTCAAAAAACTCAGATTTTTTCACAAAACTCCCGCATGCACGGCGCACGCCCTCGGTTGAACAGCTGTCTGGAGTAGAAAATCAAGACAGTATAATTAATTAGTCAATTCTTGAGAAGAAAACCACCTTTACAGGGTTGAAAAAAAACAGATGACAAAATAAGAAATAGTCTTACAGAACTCAACACTACACGTAACTTTTTAATTGCATTTCTTGTCAGCAAGGTAAGCCTGCAGTTTAGCAATGAAGAAGTCCTGCAGTGGACATGAAATTTTTATGATGTTTTGAGGGCTCCATTTTCAGGTTTGTTCAAAAATATGGGTATATCCGAAAGCAGTGAGAATTGCTCTCAAGAATAATTCCTTGGGCACAACCTTGAACAAATAAATGCACCTCCTGAAAAAACCATTCTTCCCTGGCATTGATACATATTTGTAGTCTTCTTGTGCAACATCCAAACTTCCACATCACTGAAGCAGGGCCACTAACCCCAAAATTTGCCTCTTTTTATCCAGGAGGGTGGGATCCTGCAAAATTACATATCCATGAATTTTGAAAAAATCAAGCTGAACACAACACAAAATGGTCTGCAGACATGACATTTGTAAGCTGAGAGAGCAATAATTTTACCCTTTTGCTGGGTGTCTTGAAATTTCTCGGTTTTTCCCGACATCAAATTTTCATGTTGGTTGTTTTGTTTGATTGCATCTGTGATCCGATTGGTTTTTCGTTCGGGGCTTACAAATGTATCCTAGGAGCTGTGCAGCGACAGTTATGGTCTCAAATGATTTGCTGGTGTTCAAGGTTGACAAAAACCAAGACTGAGTTCCACAAGGCCCACCTGGAAAAAAC
Source organism: Sinentomon sp. SZTP_YWyxl (assembly GCA_030068105.1). Taxonomy (NCBI): domain Eukaryota; kingdom Metazoa; phylum Arthropoda; class Protura; order Sinentomata; family Sinentomidae; genus Sinentomon; species Sinentomon sp. SZTP_YWyxl. The sequence goes on from JASGXE010020732.1 coordinate 11,997, forward strand.
TCTCCTGCCAAAAAAGGCTGTTCTTAACCAGTGGTATCATTGTAAAAACAGTGTGGGGATTTGCCTTTTGATTTGGCTTTTGCAATAGCCTCTTAGCAGAACTCCCTTGAACATGGCCACATTTATAGCCAGATATTCCTTACTGTTATTGTGTGAAGTTCAGAGACAATGCAGTACTCAAAGAAAAAAAAAACAAAAACGTTTGCAAAGCGATGAGCATTCAAAAAGAAACACAGCTAAACAATGACTTCAGTGGCAAAGTATGCTCCAAGTTCAGCCATTTGCAGGCTGATTCGGTGTTTGTTGTGCTTGTCGATAATCTTGGCTTCCTCCGGCCAGGGTTGCAAAAAAAACGAAACATTTGAAAAAAAACAAAACATTTGTTTTAAAACAAAATTGGATGTTTTAAAACACTTTTTTTTGTTTTAAAACGGCCAGAAAAAAAAACTTGTTTTAAAACATGATTTTTGTTTTAAAACAAGGTGTTTTAAAACAAATATTTTTTTCCTTTTTCTTGAAAACTTTGAGAGAAGCCCGAGTGAATGCAGCAACATACCCTGGGCAGTACGCAGGCAAAAACAAATCGAATTTGCCCATTGGCCACTGCCAGAATCCATATTATTCTGTGAACACAATGCACATCTAGCTCCTCAACTGCACTCGCGGTTCGATATGGCGGCTACGTGAATAGACTCATTTGATGTGCTGGAATTTGCATCAATGGCTAACGTTCGGGATTCGGGGTGCGTAAATATTCCTGGAGATATTCCAAAATTCTTGTAATTTTCGTTGGATTCTGTTCATTTCTGTTTTTTTTATCATTGTTCAAAAAGTCAACAAAATAGCAAGAATTATGATGAAATACAATCCAATTTTCACCAACTACGGCAAATTTTATCATTAACCATTGTGTACAATTTTGTGATGGTGATAACAAAATAAGAAATACCTATTAAGTATAAAACAACACACCATAGGCCATAGGTACCCCAAGAGAAAATTGTTCAGGTGTTGATAAACGCTTAAATATTTCCTAATTCCTTGTACACATCCTTTATCGTTTTGTTTTCCTGTTTGTTTTTGAGTGTCAAAAGTTCAAAACTAAAGGGGGTACAAGGAAAATTACTGGAAATTTTGAGAATTATTTCAATGAAAATTGCCTGTCAACAAGTAGCAAGTCAAGTGCAATGCTTCCTGTTCCTAGTTATGTTCCCAAAATCATGAAAAATATTTGACAATTCTTGTTTTTAAAATGACACCATTCAAATAGGCACTCAGCATTTGCTGGACTCATAGGTACCTATTTGTTTTCCAATCTGGTTTTTTTTTGTTTTTATGGGGTGCCTTGGTATGCTGTTCCGTTTTAACTCTCTACAAGGTATCTCCCTTCTTAGTCATTAACAGTACCCACCTACCGAATGCCTTGGCCTATTTTAAGTACTACCTACCTATTTTATTTGCATGGGTCACTGTTTTTATTTTCCTTCCATCCAAGATCACAAAAATGCATGTGTTGTGTTTGATGCTTTGGTCATATCATTTGTGGTGGGATAATAATTTCTCAAGAGGTTACCAGACAGAAACAAACACTTGCCAATGAGTCCTATCAAAATCCTGTTTTTCTTCTAATTTCTGATCACCTGCCTGCTCCTTCTTCATGGTGTTTCGTGTTTCAATGTATTTATTTGGTTTCTGGCAACTGGAAAATCGTGACAAATGGCAAACCATTCGCGGTTTAAAAATAAATAAAGTTCATGATCATGATCAAAAATAGAAATAGGATAGAATAGAATGATGTGGATGTTCCCAAAGTTGAACCAAAAGGAACATTGCCATAAACTATGTTCTTGGGAAAAACATAACGACACTGGGTGACAACATGGAATTTTGCTATGACCTGTGACATACCATTTCAGAATCTATCGATTTTGGGTACAGATGGTTCATCATAAAAATTGGTCGAACATAAATGCAGTAGAGAACATTTAAACAGTCGGCCATGTTGTAGTTATTGTCACATGTTTTGAATAGGCCTATCCATTGTTTTTTCTTGCAAGTCATTTCCCAATGAAATGAGCACACCATCAAGTGGTTGGTTAAGTTTCGAGGGTGTGGAGATTTTGAGGTTTGTGATAGTGTGACGTGGACATGATTATGGAGTGAGGAAAGGCAAAAAACTGTGGAAAATGAGAGATCGGAGTGATTTTGATGTTCCACACATTCAGTGGAACTTAATCACCGGACTCGACAGCTGATGTTGATAAGTGAAAGTAATGGTGAACATGATCAAGGCAATCTGGAGCAAAATTCTGTTTTGTTCGTTATTTTTCAAATTATTGTGCTTTAGACTTTGGTACCTTCCATTTACCAAGGTAAAATACGATTTGTTCGGTGAAATTTGTTCAGTAAAAATTATTCTTTTCATCAAATTGTTCATCTTATGATTCATTTCTGAGTACGTAGCTACTGCCATTTTTTACCTGCAAACATTTTTACCTGCAAATAGACTGGGTAGATGTGACATATTTAACATGTACCTAGGTACATGCTTTTTTTTATATTTTAGAAACAAAAAAAAAAAAACGTTTTTTTAACAAAATAAAAAAAATTTTGAAAATGTTACTGGAGTGTCAAAATAAGCCCATTTCCAAAGGAAATTTTTGTTTTAAAACAATTTGATAAAAAACACCTGTTTTTGTTTTAAAACAAACTGTTTTAAAACAAAAATGTTTTTTTTTCAAAGCCTTGTTTTAAAACATGTTTGAAACAATGTTTTAAAACAATTTGTTTTAAAACAAACAACCCTGCCTCCGGCTAGTCTGTTGTCGTTTCTTTTGTTCTAGGGGCATTCCTGACATCCTTAGAGCTTCAACCGTTGCATCGAACAAGCTTCAATCAAGATTGGGAGGCATATCAAGATTTATTTTGGCGTGAATCACATGGACATTGCTCAGTTCCACCAGTTGCAGGCAACTCGACTTTTAAAAAATGCAGCATGAGGCGTTGACCCCGCCTGCTGCCTGGCTGACTAGACTGGGCTGGGGTGCAGACCAGTCCTTGGTTGCGGGTACACAGAGAATTAGATAACTTTGACAAAGTTATCCAAGTCCTGGGGATGAGATGAGGCTGTGTTCTCGCCGAATTGAAATTGACGATTTTTTTTTTTCTGTTTGTACGAAGAGAAACACACAAGCCAGAACATCGCATTCGCATGGGTTTGTCAAAGACTTTATGCATTGTTGAAAGTTAAAATGTGTGTTTTTTTTTCTGTTGGCCTCAAGTTTATTTACAGGCCATTTTTCTTTCAAAACATGATTTTTTTATTTTTTATTATTTGCAATTCAAGTAGAATGTAATGACAATAGTACGTAACCATTTTTGCAACAAACGAAAAGTTGATAGAAATGCAACAGCAATTTGACAAGCGCAAAAATATTCACGAAAGGAGAGGATGCAACTTACCCCATGCAGCAGCAGGATAGAAGTTGATGTATGCAGTCAACAAAAAAAGTTTGCTTCAAAAAAAAAAAAAAAATTGCGGCCCCTGGAAAAATCAGGCGTAGGCCGTGGCCTGTGCCTAAAACCGGGCCTGCATGCACACCCGACACCGCGAGGCGTATGCAACCGGCGGAGGCAAAGGCAACCAAAATGATATTTTGTGTCGCGCATGACTGATCAAAAAACGATCGTGAACGGAGACGACACACACACACACCAAATATTGTCGCCATCGAGCAGGAAAGAAAAATTGAAGGCAGTGTTGCTTTCACCTGTCACCGCGAGCATTGCACGCTCCAAAAAAGAATTGGATGGGGTGGAATCCACCCCAACGATGGAACCCACGCGGCACGCACGCAATCTGCAATTGTCATGATTTCAAAAACTGTCGGACTTTTGACTTTTTCTGGGATGTTCGGCACTCTTGTGGCACCTGTGCTCTGATGCTGCTGTCTTTGAACTGCTCGCAGAGTGGCACTGGGCACCATCGGTGGGTTTTTGCATCCCTCCTCTGCGTCACCACATTGCAATTCATTCAAGCCATTCAATCAAGCCAAAAATTCTTTTTCTTGACGACAGGGGCAGAGAACATTGAATGCGTGGGCGGTGGATTGTGGAAAGGAAGATTTCACACCCTAGCCCCTTCCAACCCAAAGTAGGCATGTTACAAGCATATTTCTATGGCTGGTCCAAATCCAGTTTTTTCGTGCCCAAAGCCAATCACAGATGGATTGTGCACAGCAAACATTGACCCCAATTTCCCGTTTTTATTTTTGACAGAAAACCTACATGTCACATCTCAAGGGCACTGCTGCCGGTGCTGGCGCTCCCGCTGTGATCGAGCGGGCCGGTGCGGCAATCAATCAGGGCAGGCCGATGCTGCGCACCGGCACTTCCAGGGCGGGCAGGTGCGGCGCACCGGTGCGCACCGGCCGACTTTAACCACTGGGTTAGGTTAGAGTTAGGTTAGGTTTAGGGTTAGGTTAGGTAAAGTCAGGTTGGTTAGGTTTGGTTGGGAAAGTTGAGTTTAACATCCTTTTTGGCAATTGGGAGCTTACGAGCTCCAGTCGCGAGAAAAAAATTTGACTTGCGGTTTTCCTTGCTACTTTTGAGGAATAATCTTGCGACTTTCTTGCGGTTTTCAGTCATTTTTGGACAACGATTTCGGCATTTTCAAACAAACAGAGGGTCATTTCTCGAGAAATAATTTTGGCAATTTAAAAAAATTGCGAGAGGTGAAAATCCAAAAGGCTGAGCTTTCGCTCAGGAGCGTCGTTACGGCGGCTTTCTGAACCATTCTTTTCTCTCTTAGGAATCGCGCTCTTCAAGAGCAGGTTCTTGAAAAAGGAGTTGCGATTCTGTGGACATTTTGTCTGCAAAATGCTTACAACTCTGGCAGGATCAGTGTGCCCAGATCACACCAACAACACACTGAATTACAAATGTGAGCGGAACAGCTATTTGATAAAATAGCAACCACGTGCAATCAGCAGGTCAAATGTTGCATGAAAAGCTGGCAGACTGGCACAGAGGTGACTGGTTCCCCACCTTGCTTTTTGTCACTTATCAAGGAACGCATAAATTTTCCAGAATTCTGTCTGCATAATGTTGACACCCACACAATATGAACTTGAACCTGCCTCTTGACAGTTTCATGAAAGGGGAGTTGCAAGGGCAGTAGGTACCTAGGTGCCAATGACTAAACATTCACCAATTCCTGAATTGGATAGGTAATTCTTTGGCATTTTTCTTTTCTTCATCCGAACCAGAGAGTAGAACCAATGTCGTGTCAGACATTGGTTCTACCTTCCTCATTCTTCGAAATATGGATGTTGGCCCCACTTTTTTTGTAACTAGGCCTAGCATAAAATGCACCGAATGCACGTAAACGAAAACTCACTCGACATGAAGTCCAACTCAGTCGGAGGATGATCAACCACGTACCTAGGTTCCAGAAGCACACTAATGTTGTTTGAAGAAACACAGCAAACAATACTTGGACCAACAGTGGTCGTCGCTATTCAAAAATTCACAAGCACAAATACAGTGATTATTGGATGGAATGTCCATTCAGAGGCGCGGTCAACACCAGCCAAACATCGTCGGTTCGTGAAATAAATTATTGCATGATTGGAAAAGAGAAGAAAAAAAGCCGTGAGATTTGGGCTCCAAAAACCGAAAACCGTTGTTAGACTGTCACTCTCCGAATCGCGTGATAAGGGATGGCCTTCAATCACCATATCGAAAATGATGAGGCGTGATGTTCCATATTTTAACGGAAATTTTCAGAGGGAAATGTACAATATTTCATGTGTGAGATTTGGAGGATGCAGTATTTCTCGCCAGATTCAATGCTGCATTTTTGCACGTTATGGGGATTCAGCTTTTCATTTATAATGTGAGGGTGCGTGTGTTTAGTGTTGGTAACACACGAAAAATCAGGGTTTCATGTGAAATTTTGAGAGTGGCTGTTTTCATGCGTGAAAACCTTTTGCGATGGATTTTCTGTTTTGAGCAAATTTTTTGAATTAGGTTTTCAATTTCGCATGAAATTTGAGACTTCATGTGAAGTCGCCAAACAATAGGCCTATTTCATATGAAATTCTGTGGGCATTGGGTTTTGGGCTCAGCATTTCATGTCAAATTCTGTGGGATTTCAATTATTCGATTATTCAAATTTGATTAATAATTATTCGATTATTCGTATGCTCAAAAAATTAGCTGGGTTCAACAATAATTCATAAGAATTTCTGAGGAGTTGCTCCTTTAATGTGTGGAATGTTTGGAGATTCAACATTTCTCGTGAATTTCAGCAAGGAAATAGATTCTACCTACCTGGGTGTCAATTTTCACAGGAATCTGTGTTTGAAGGGACCAATTCCAAAAATATCACCCTCAACTAAATACCCCTTTCGGCTTTCTTTTGCTAAAATTCCAATGCTACATTTTTGCTGTTCCGTGGAATATGTTTCGGTCGCAAACTGTTCACCCCTGCTTTTGGTATGCCTCGCCCTCCCAGTATTCATCATCAACATGGAGTTCGTTCAACCCGCGGAGGACATCAAGTTTGGAATGGACTGTAGTGTCGAGCGTCTCATCCTGCTCTGCCAATTCCTTTTCAAATGGCCAAAGTCTTCATTGAATTAAACAATGTCATTTTGTGGGGCTCCACCACCAACCCCTCATACTTGCTAGGCCATGCATGACACCTTCTGCACCAATCCCCCCCCAGTGACCCTCGCCCAGTGTTCCTTCAGGAGTCGCAGACTCTGAACAATGCTTGTGAATGTTAATTAAATAGGCCCACTTATTTCCTTCAGTTTTTGAGTTTTCTAATTGACTTCCCAACTTTTCTTTCTCTTCACAAACTTGACTAGAGGGATTTTTTACACAATGCCTCATTGGCTTGCATTGGGTTACACTTTTTGTTTGTTAACACTTCATCCTGAGAAACAAATTTCACTTGATCTTGATCATCACCAGATGTTATACATGCAACGACGACAACTGACTGAAATGATGACAATTGACCACCTTTTTCATTCTCACTTGACCTTTGTTTTGTTCCTATTATTGTTTTTACTGGCCGGCACTGCAAAAACTCAAATAAATGTCTCTTTAGCACAAAATGGCAAATGTCCTCTGGCATTATTGACTGCATTATCGGTCCTATTTTACCAGTCGTGTTAATAATTGATCTGTTGCTTCCGGCTTCTGTGTGTTTCCCTTGGCATAGGGTGTTGTAATAGAGAAACAATAAAAAAAAAACTATTAACCAAATTTCATAAAACAACTGCATTCTTATCCATTTTTTGCTTTTTTTTCTTCGCACCATGTGTTGGCTTCGGCCTCCATAGGTATATTTGTCTAGTGCTATTCAACCATTGATTGTTTGCTGAATTAACACAAACATACATTCGGCCTTTTTCTGGTGTGTGTTGTGTGTGTGTGTGTGAATTTTATTGGGAAGCATTATGTGCATTGATGAACTTTGGTGAATATCTAACCACCTTTACGGCTGGATGGTTCATGAACGATCTGATAACTGTTCACGTTTTCTGGATTTACAATAGGCCCTTGATTTTTATTGCTTGCAACGATGCCAAATCAAAACTCAAGTAACGTTTTGCGACAACTAAAATTTTATTTATGTTCAATAAAAAAAAAATAAAAGAAAAAAAATAATTGGTTTGTAACACCTTTTTGACCCAAGTGCAATCAATCACATTTTGTTTTGAAATGACAAGACATGGTGCCTGGTGCACTGAATTATAATGTGTCAAACCATCGGCATGGGTAGGCTATTTTAATTTATACCTATCCTGATATCAGACTTTGTCCATGTTTACATTGGCGGGGAGCCAGCAGTGGTTCCAGTATCTTTTTTTAATGTGCCCTAGGCATACCTACCATAGAAGTGAGATTTTCACATGTAGGTACCCACCTACCTTCCACTTTCCAGCACCTTACCTCTAGTTTCTTCTTTTCCTCATAAGGCAAATTATGGCTGGTCAGCCTGATGACACTAAAGAACCGGAAAAGGCTGCTTTAGACATCAATGATTTGAGAAATCGTATCCGATACTCTGATTATTATTGTGATGACAAATATGAATACAGGTGAGATGAACATTTTAAGTTATGGGCATTAGTTTCGTATTCTTCGCTGTGTGTTGTCAAATTCTACCAAACCTTTATGCAAGTCCCTATGTTCAATATTTGGATATGTAGGTACCGACCTTCTTACTTTCTGTTCACATTCATTTGCTTGCTATTTTGCCTCTTTCGGCTTTTTTGACACTTTCTTTTGACTGGAACGTGAATTGTCTTTGAGGCAGGGCAGTGCCTTAAAAAAATTAAAAAATGTAACCTTCAGAACCTAAATAATACGCTTGGTTCACCTCTGTGAACAAAAAGGAAATGACCAAATTTGTCACCGAAAGTGTGGCAGTTTTTCGAAATTTTTAGGTGGCAAGGATCTCAAAAATTGCAGCTGGTACCCATCCAGTTATTGCAAATCCAGAGGGGGTGAAGTTTGGTCTGACCTGCAGGCACATGTCATGGCCAAACCTCTGGTACACCTGCGGCGAGAAGATCGATACCAAAACTCATTGATGGACTAAAACAGTGGCACCAACATCCAAGAAAATCAGAAAACCTTAGTTGAAACTTCACGACCGTGGGTGTGCATGGTGTAGGTATTGTATTGTTTGAAACACAATGTAAATGCACTTTTTTTCCTGCACGAGAGAGCCACGGAAAAAGGGCTTCTGCAGCAGAATGTCGGACCTCTCTGAAGCCTTGATTGCTGAATCAATTGGTGAAAAAAATTCTATGACTAGGTATTGTAGAATTTTTCTTGCTATTAGTGGGCCTAGTGCCATCATTCCATATCGCATTTTGATAAATGACGAGCCTGACACATCAATTAGTCATGCAGCCAATGAATCTCAAGAAGGATCATTCGAATTTAAACTCCTCAAAAATTGATTTCAGTTTGCACCCCTGTCTTGATCTTGATTTTGCACTCGTAAATGCTGCAGATTACCTATTCAATCAATCATCTTTTGATTTGTGGAAGTTCTTTAATGCTGGTGCTTTGCGTAAATATAAATGGCTTACTTATCATTGTCCAGCAACTGAGGATATATTTCACTTTACACTTAGCAACTCTAACGATCTTTGGTCAACTGTGAAATTGCTGGCCATAAAATTCACACAAATCATCCTTTCTTTAATTACCTATCTAGACATGTAATTTTGCCTTCTGAAATGTCAGCCCTTGTTCCAGTCACCCATTTGTTGACAGAAACTGAGTGGAGGAACCTTGGAATTACAATGAGTCCTGGTTGGGTGCATTATATGCTTCATAAGCCTGGTAAGCTTAGTTTGGTGTCAGGTGTGACACACTTCAGATTTGTAGTGGTCACAATTGATCGCTTTTAATTGTGCCAAATGTGTCTTTAAAACATTCTATTGTGTACAACATCTGCCCTTGGAAGCATGCTTTATTAATTCTATCTAAAGGGCTAGATAACTGGTCTACCTACTTAACGGGTAGGTACTTCTCCCTATAAATGACATGTCAAATGCAGCAAATTGAAATTGCAACCTAGTTTTTATTGGACCACCCTCTGCAATTAAAACTTATATCAGGGCCAAGCTTGTTTTGCGAAAAGGTCGGAAGGCCTACCAACCTCTTCAATTAGCAGCATATTCCACTCTCCAAATCTTTATTTAAAAAAAGAATCAAATAAGGTACAAAAAATATATTTTGATCCCAAATCAGCAAATTAATCAGTTAATAAGGTAGGTACCTAGGAAGGTAGCTTGCAGAGGCCCAATCTGAAGGACTGACAGACTAGCAACGAAAGTCTGCCTTTCCGACCTCATTTAGCATGCCTCGATGAAAGAGGATGCACTACTTTTGTGCTGTAGTAAATTTTGTGCCGGAGTGGAATTCGAAAGTGCAGCGTCTGGATGAGAGATCAATGTGCAGCGCTAACAACCACTGCGCTGCAATGGTCGGAAATTTTATGTTACCCGGGTGACTTGTTTATTTATTCATTTTGATCAACCAATGCAGCCTAGGTAGGTACATTGCTCTTGTTTCATCTCTGCATGTTTCACTGTGGGCACAACTCAACTGTGCATGACGATTATGCTGTGCATTATTTTCTGCTTTACGTAGTAAACACCAAATGAGAACTTTCGTAATAATTTTGAGCTTTCCAGGAATCGTTTCATTATATTTTCCCCTCAGCTGCAGTAACATTTCCTTTTTCCCTTTTCAGAGCCACATGTGTTGCTATTCAAAAGGCCGCTTTTAAAGAAATAAGAAGCTGGCTCATTGATTTCCGACTGCGTGAGTGGCCTACCATGTGAGTATTTTACTTCAATGAAATTAATCTATTAGGGATGGCATTCCTTGAATAAAAAATGCCAAAAGTCAAGTAGGTAATCTTAAAGCTGGAACGTAAATGCTGTTTTTGCCCATCAAACTTCATGGATCTTGTTCTTGTTTTTTGGTTCTCTGACTGGCAAGCATCATATGGACTTGTTATTTAGATTCTCTGCCTGACAAATTGTGTGAGACCTTCTTCCTGTGCCATCTGCCTTGTGATTTTTTTGTCATTATTTCCTAGTTTTTTATTTATGACTGCGAACACTGTGTGAACGAAACGAACCTGCTTTTCCTGCCACCTGCCCAATTCATTCCCATTGTGGGATTTGGAGACCTTGCTAATTTTCATAATTTTCTGATTCTCAAACATTGTTTGAATTTTTAATTTCCAGCATATCTATCGTCCTATTTTCTATTTATAAGATTTTCTGATGCCAAAAATTTGAGTGACTTGTCATTCCCGGCTGATTGAACCTGTTTTGTCTCAAAGTTCCTGGAAACTTGTTTCCCAAATGCTTTCTAAAAATTTTGCTTTCAGAAAGTATTCTACTGACAATATATCTCCTCGGACAAGGCATTATGGATTTGGCATTACTTTCCAAGCACAGACAACCACCAACTAATCTGTGTACCCTGAAACTATATTCACCTGGTAAGTGTCCATCATTCATTGGGGTGTAATATCATAGAGTAACCGGGAACTAAAGCAGCGCAATATCACACAGAAAAATTTGGTAGGTACACGCAATTTCAGTCGAGGGTCCGCCGTTCTTACAGCATTTATGCTTTGCACACTTCAGTCTGTTTCTGACCATTTTTGGGGCGGTTGTTTATTTTACTTGTAGAAAATTGTTAGCACATGGCTACTTTTCCGAAGCAGGTGCTGCGTGCCTGTGCCTGCAATATGAATTGTACAAGCTATCTCCCATTACTTTTATGGGGTGAAACATAGCAACGAAATGGAATTTTTTCTGCAGGGGACGAAGAAGAATTTTATTTGTCTGAAATCGCATGATTTTTCAACAAAATTTGGAAATGCCACGATAAAATTATGGACATGATTGTAATTTCAACAGAATTGGGAAATGCAATAAAATTGTGGACAATGTTGGTGCTCCACCTTTCTCTGCCATAACAAAAACACTATGCCAATGTGCTCTGGCCTCTGCAGCTCTCAACAGCATCCCTGAAATTTTAGGCCAGCTGAATCACCACATGTCATCATTACGTATTTTGGCGACGTGGAGTCATGATATTCCTCTGTTGCAAGGAGTTATTGTAAGCCCAATGAAACAGCATGAAAGACAAACGATAGGTACTGTACTTTATGACAACAGTATCTATCTCCAACAGTAACCAAGACAGATGTCTTTTCTTGTTTCACGGAAAAAGAGTGCTTGCAAATGCTTGCGTGTTTTCTAAATTCTTTGCATTTTTTTAACATTGGATCAGATTGCCCCCTGCACATATGGTCCTGCAAGCTTCCTAAGCACAGAGGCACTGCATTATAAAACCATTGAAATGGTTTGGTGCGCACATATTTTTGTTCATTTTGTTTTTTTTTTCTTAATTATTTTGTTCTCAGAAGCAATCCTTCAGCTCAAACAGTCAGTTTCTCGAGCAGATTGTTTCAAAAGTGAGCTGTTTCTGACTGATATTGCATTATTGAAGAGACTTCTCTTCAAAACTAAGCATATCAATAGGGGCAGCAAGTTCATCAAATTCTGTCAAATGGTAAGCATCTCTCTTTGCAGGAAAGCTTATCAGTTGGATACCTAGGTATGCTTTTATAGTGAACAGGCCAAATATTTTGTCGGCTCAGCTAGCTCAAAATTAGATAGATACAGATATGTCTATATCTTGGACAGGATTTGGATCCCCAAGTGGACAGAGTCCACAGATAGGAAGTTCTATTTCTGTGAGAAGTTTTGTTCACTTGGTTGGAAAATGGGTTTATTTGGCCTGCAGCCTTTTTCCATTGCAGGATCTTTGATTTTTTTTTATCGACAGGTAAGGATTTTTGCATAAAGTGCGCAGGTGTGTTCATCATTGCAGATGTGCATCACAAAATTGATTTCAATTTCGTCGGTCTCGCTGCCGCATTGTCAAGTCACCAACTGATTTGAGGCTGACCGTTGGAATTGATTTCAATTTTAAGTGTTTTCTTGTTTTGTTTGCATGACGTTTAAAGAGTGACATGTTGCCATTTTGAGAATTTCAGTGTATTCCTTGGACAAGAGTGTATAAGAATGCCAATTTTCATATATCTACAAGAGTCTGTTGCCAACAAAAGGTGCACATTGTAGGTCTAAAAAGTGGTTTTCGATAAAAGAAAAGCAGCAAGCGATAAAGTCAGATAAAACATCAAACTCCAAATCTCTGAGATGCATCAGGGGGGATTGGTCGCAGTACTGGGGTCTAAGATGTCCCGGGGGAATGGCATCAAAAGAATTACCCTGCTTAGAGGGGGTATTCTCCCCGATGCCCATCCTTGTTGGGAGCCAAAAGCACACCTTGCCAGGAACCTGGCCGAATGCAACCACATCGACAAACTTGATGACAGGTTCATCAATTCCAGTTTGGGACACCCTATGCGGCAGTCCTGTACCTTTGCATTTCATCCATGTTCCTGGTAAACTGAGTACTTAACCTTATTGTGATCCGTTTTGAATTTGCCTTTTGTTGTGATCCTCTCTCTATTCAGCAGCCTGCACCTGATGATTGGAGCATGACACCCTGAAAAGTGCAATGCAAAAAGGTCATCAAATCAACAGTGAAATTGTCAACTTCAAGTGTTTGTCTGTGATTACCAAATCTTGGCATTGTCTTTTTTTTAGTTTATGAAGTGCCTCTCTCGTTACCTAACGTTGGACATCCCTCAGTTGTTTCGGAACTTCAGTTCATGCTTTCCAGACGAATTCCAGGTGTCCAACAGGGAAGTGGTTCGGCTGCCTTCAAGGCAGATGCTGCAGTTCCTACTCATTAGGCTCCAGGTGGCAGCTAGGCTTCTCCTCCAGTCACTGCAGTACTGTCATTTGGCAGCATGTGATGTTCTTGGACATATGCAAATTGGACACAGCTGGTTTTATATGCTTGGATTTTTCAGTAATCTCAGCAGGCTAAGGTTGGTTTAGCTCCCCAAGTTGGTAGGTATCTACCTGTTTTTGTTATCAGCAGGTAGAAATTCATACCCATCTCACTTGGAGAGGTAGTGACACCCAATAGGTGACTGGCAAAAAGAACGTAATGCTGAGTGACATTTCCACATTGTGCACAAAAATTATTGTGCTGCCAGGGGTTGGCTATGGGTTTTCTTCTCTTAGGTACCCCTCCATCCCCCACCCACATTTCTGATTCGAGTAGTTTTTGATTCACTCTTGTGCAGCGGTGGGGTTTCCCGTTGAAAACTAGGAATGCGACAAAAATTCTTTTTGGGCCATCGTTTCGGTGGTGGCCTACCGTTTATGTGGCAGTTGTTAGGTTAGGTTAGCTCATGTTAGGTTGGGGTAGATTAGTTTGTCAGGTGAGGTTAGGAACCTACACAAACCATACCTGACCTGACCTCACCTATTCTCTCCACCAGCGAAACGATAGCCCTTTTTTGTCTCTTCTTTCATCGTCATGTTATAAATGGCATCTCAACACCTTCATTGGCTGAATTTCTCTTCTTCGGAGTTTGTGCCCTGGCAGCCTTCTCTGATTTCACATGTCCTTGTGGATTGTGCATTGATATACAGTACGGGCGATCTTATCGGTGAACATTGCCGGTCATATCAGGCTTGGTTCGTTTTGATTTTGCATGCTTTTTCGCTTTTTTCGCAATCCGGGTCAATGGCACGTCGCAGTGCAATTTGCGAGGAGTCGAAAACGTACATGGTGCAGCAAAAGTTGGAAGCACATTTGCGATTGTGGTTCCTCGATCCCTTGCCATTCGATGAAAAAATCGCTGTAGTGCACAAAATTCAACGTGAAAGGACCGAAAAAGAGCCTTCAAAAGCAATTCAACCTGACAGTATAGGATTTAACGCTCGCTGCGAAAATCGCGTCAAATCGCTTCAAATTCAAAAACGCTCCAAAACTTTGCCCAGAAATCTAAACCTGTCGAACCGACCTGAACCCCGCTAACCTGATTTTTATTCCGACCCGAACCTGAATTTCAGGACAATAATTGCCGCAGCACCAACCTCACGCATTGCAACCCAGAATTCCGTGACGATGAACAAAGCCAACAAAGTTCCACAAACAAATTCAAATAAAACACTTTGTTGGCAAAAACAACTGCTCGGATAGCAAAACTTCCGAGCCCTTGACCACGTTTGGGATGGAATAATTCATCATTCTAGTTCGCAAATTCGAGGTGCATCAATTGTGGGGCCACAAAAGGGCAGCTTCCCGCAAGAACGATCTGGAATAAAAAAGGCAGGCCAACTCTGTTCTTTTTTTCCTGGCTCAGTGTTTGATCCTGGACCCTTTTCAGGCAGTGATACGCCAAAAATAGACTCCTAACCGGTTCATTTGTCGAGACCTGCAAAGGCGTTGGGATAAATGTACATACGTATTCCCTGACGCATGCTCTTATTGATTCCGAACCAGTTGAAATTGGCACGCGATATGAAGAACTTCGTCCATCATTTCAACTCCTTTTCTTGTGTCTTGCAGCTTTCCCTAAACTGATCGAATTTAGCTGATGACATCAAGAAAGTTACTTAGGTAATTCATCCATCGTCCACATGTGTTCAGGTATTCCAAAGTCTAACCTTCTGTGTTGCTGGTGGGTGCGACACATTCGGGCGTTAATGGGTCGTTTTCTTGTTGCATTGGGAAGAATAAATTCTCTTGAACTTCGTGATGTTCACGTGAACTCAAAGGGCAGGTTTTGGCCTGGAAAAGGCCTGAAACTCCAAAGAGGTGCGCTGCAGAGAAGATAAAAATTGCTGCTGATGCAGCACCAGCAGGTTTGACAAGTTTGCCTTTTCTTCGACAAACCTTTCGCACTCGAACTCTCGACCTACCGAACACCCTGCACGCTCATTGAAAAGCAATTTTTATTGATGATTATTTTTTCAATATTTTTTAAACAACAATATCCTCGATAAAAAAAAAGGCGGCAGATTCGCCTTTTCGCGTAATCGCTGAGGCGAAAACCTATCGCCAATGTTCGGAGATGAGATCGCGTATACTGTAGTTTCCGAAAAGGTCGGGTTTTGCTGTGAATTTTATGGGGTTTTAGGTGTAACACCAAGTAAAATTTAAACCAGAAATTAACCTCGGCAAAATGGCAGTGAAGGATTGAGGGATCAGTAAGAAATACCTGCAGCTGAACGTTAACAGAAGGGGTGTGTTGAAATAAAAATTGAAGATTTTCCATGTTTGGAAGACATCCAATTATTCTGGCCAGCTTTGATCGTGACCACGCTTGGTCCAATTATACCAACTTAAGGGGGCACCTTCTTATGGACGAAATTTTAATTTACTTCTCTTTGCAAACTACGTTTAAAGTTTTACACCTCGTACAGTAGCGGCAGAATTAATGTCCCATGCATGTCTTTTGTTCGAGTACCTACATTAATTCTGCTGCCGCTATACACCCACTCAACTTGATACACCCAAAGTCTGATGATGATTGCCAGAGAGAGGAGAGAAATGACTTTGTGCTGTGTTCTAGAACAGATAAAGTGAAAGTAGTGGAGGTTGTTTTGCTATTTTATGATGTATGCCTTTTAGGAGACGACTCGCAAAAGGACTCAAGTAGGTACCAAACATTTGATGGAGTACCTGAAAGGACTGTGGAACCAAAAAATGCCCTGCCATTGCAAATCCTGCAGATACGAGTAGGTATCTTCTTTGCATGAAAAGTTCATCTCACGTGAGAAATGCTTCACAAATGAACAAATTGACCTTTCTTATATGTCAATTTCATACGTCTTCATTCTCCCAAACCCTTAGTTCAATAATAATTGTTACCCATTTTCACTCTTCTCATCGTAATGTGTCGATTTTTTCTTCTTGTTTTTCTCGTCTCTTTTTGCATGAACAGGTTTCAGAGCATTGTGATCATAAAGGAGCTGTGCAAAATCTATGACGAGCTGGTAGATTTTGTACCAATTCTGGTCAATGTTGGTTTCCAATTTTTGCCAGCTAAACACAAGTTTGCATCGACTCTGCAGTTTTGGCTTCAGCAAGATTGGAATTTCAGCTTCACTTTCGACAGGTGGGCCCGCATTGTTGTTGACACAGGTTGGGTGGGTTTGGGATTTGATCACGGAAGAAAGTCAGGACCCTCCATTTTGATAACATGAGATAATCAGTTAAAGAGTAGGAAATCAAGTAATGAATGTTTACGATGTCAGGCCTTTCAGCATCAACTTCTGAACATCACTGAACCAAAATTACATCCAAAAGCATTCTTGTATTCCCTCACAAATAATGGATTATAAACAAATGGGAAAAGATAAACGGTACGCATGCTCCTGTCAAACATTCAGGCTTGTTTCGCACAGCCTCCTGACAAATCTTCAGAACAGCCACCACCAATCCAATTCGGACTGAAGCTTCTTGCATATCACCCTGCATGTTTGATAACGAGATGTAAGTTCTCAACCAGACTAAATGCCAGCAACTTTTGACTGCTGCATCTAACACAGAGGCATCGTGTCCTTGATGGGAGCACAGATGCTTTGCATCAATTTGCTGATTGTAGCAGGCCACGTAACTGGCCTACATGCTACAAAAGAAGGGGATTACCAGCTCATTCGAAGGTGGACGTGATATCTCCATGTGTAGTGGAGCAGTCAGCACGATCAAGTCTAAATATTTGCAATAAATTAGAAAGTTAATGATAATCTAGGTTTAACACTAAAATCGCACAAATTTATGGCTTGCATGCTGCTCGCAAATACGAGTACATATTTACGGCGATGAGTTGTTCCATTTTTCTTCCTGTGAATCGACAGCAGGTTCTCTCTTGCTTGAAGTTACCAGAGCTGTTGAACTGAGCTAAAATCATTTTCCAAGCTGCATATCCTCTCCGAACCTAAGACTGTGAAGTGGTCAGGAGTTATTGAACTGTGACTGCCATCAAAGTGCGCTAGCTCGTACATTGATGTGTCTAAGGACTTGGGCCAACACAGCTTGCTGGATTGGAGGTACATTTTTAAATGTAGGGCCTACTGGATGAGCAGGATGAAGATTACATAAGTAGTGATAAAGGCAGATGAGAAATACCTGATTTTTATTGAAGCAGTGCAAAATTATTTTGATTTGCATCGATTTGTAGTTTTTCTGGATAAAATTCTTGAATTTCTTGCTATTTTCAGTATTTTTGGAGAAAAGCCGAAGCAATCTTCAATCGACAAGATGTTCTCTGTATCTGGTTAGTTTTCCAAAGCGTGGAATAACAAAGCATTCAAAACCCAAGTACTTGATGGCTAGCGTATTTTCTTTTGTCTCGATTGCAAGCCATTTGAAGATCGCATCCATTTTGAAAATATTTAATGATCAATTGTAATTTCGACCTCTATCGAGCTTGGGTGTTTGTCCGGCAGTTTTTTTTTCTGTCTGTAACTTCGCAAACCCGGTGCCGGTAACCAAAGAATGAAAATGTGGCGAGGATATCTCCGTTTCGTGGGTGGGCTAACCTGCTCTGTCATCAAACTATGGTCTAAAGCAACCCAGCGGACATGGTCTTTGGGCCTACCAAACTATCTCGTTGTCACCATATGTCTTTTGTGCCGAATGAGCAGGCGAAAAGTGGTCAGTACCGAACGACACCATTTGTGGGAAACAAAGCCCAACTGACGTTGCCAAATTGATCCTGTCAACAGTCATTTGCTCTCTCAGTCATTTGTTCAAGCTGTTGTAAGTCTAAGTTCAGGCCTCTTCGGATGTTCAACAGCGAATGGCTCATTATCAGTTGTGGTTCCTTAGAATCTGCTTTTCTACTGTTTGAGACCTTGGGAATTCTAGATCAAGTACATGCAGTTAGGCTTTGACTCTACTCTAGGACAGGGAAGCGCTTTTATTTTGGATCGAAACCAACCTGGGCACTTACAATACAATACAATTTAATTTGCTTGGACATTGTCCGGCGCAAATCAACAGGTGGGAGGGGGTGAAGATGGGCTTTACGTTTATTTCCAGTGGTGTCTTGTGTGAACTGAGGTTAACCTTAAAGGTATGGACAGAAATATCATTTCCATCCCCAAAAACACAAGCATCTAATAGATTCCAATCTCGCACTGTCCTCGCAATGAAGGAGTACTTCCCAGTTGGTTTCGGGAAATATGCAAGTATACAAGCATGCCAAAACCCAAATTCAGCAAAAATGTCACATTTTTTCAAATACAAGGGTAGATCCCCCAGTCACAAATAAGATGCTCCAAAATCTTACAGCAACCACTGGTTAGACTAATGGGCCTATAAGAGGACTGCTTGGGTATGCCAGGTTCTACCAGGAGCTTCATGATTACATAGCCACAGATCAATCGCATGGCTTTTTGCCGGTGATGCATATTTCAAATGTCTGCCTCAACAATGCTCAAATGAAAAACTTTTCACAATTATTTATGCCACCAACTTTCGAGTGCATCGGCTCGGCTCCACTTCACAAAGAGGAAACGCGTTCTCTTTAAGGGGGGGGTACACCTGTCTACACCTGTCTGTGATTTTTTTTTATTTGTTATCCGATGTGGATAA
Organism: Sinentomon sp. SZTP_YWyxl; assembly: GCA_030068105.1. NCBI lineage: Eukaryota > Metazoa > Arthropoda > Protura > Sinentomata > Sinentomidae > Sinentomon > Sinentomon sp. SZTP_YWyxl. The sequence continues at coordinate 31,092 of JASGXE010020732.1, forward strand.
CATTTTGCACACTGTTTGGAAGCTTATAGGAAAAGTGCTGTGCAAAATTTGAGCCCTAAATATCAACTGGTGTAGGTACAAGATGATCTCAAAGGTGAAAAATGGATGCGGTGTTCCGACCCTTGTAGCGGTACAACCACAAGTGCTAGGGAGGTCAGATTTTGGTCACAACTAGTTAAAAGCAGTTCAAAACTTTTGACTGTGTCGGATTTTTCATTTTTGTCCTTGCAGTTCAGTTATTGACGTAGTTTTGTCATGCATCGCTAAAAGCACTGAAAAAACTTAAATTTGCTGTACTTCAATTGCATAAAGTTGAAAAGGAGGAACAAAATAAAAAACAGTCACGTCGACTTTTCATACTTTTTTTTACATATTTTTGTGCCATATTTCAGCATTCTAACATGAAAACCGCTGAGATAGATGGGACAGAAGGTCACCGCAAGTGAAAATCCAAATGCGGTAAAAATACGTTTGAAAAAGTGATATTTTATGGCGATCATGAGAAATCTCACAGAAATCGGAAGCGGATGTAGTCGCGCAATCTTTCATAACTTTTGAAGTAAACAAGATAATTCAAAGCCATTTTCACCACTGGATTCAGGAGATTCCAAGGCATCTTTTAGGCTAAAAAACAAAATTGGAGAATTTTCACATTTTATACAGGTGTCCCCTCCTTAAATGAGTGGGCAATCATATTTCTCAGAGTGTACGAGTAGGTGAAGAACTTGGCATGGTGCTCTGGTCATTTTGGCAAGCCATTGGATGGTTACGAGTATCAGAAGCAAAGATGCAATTTGTCAAGCAGACATGCCTGCATGTTGCATTTTTTACAGCTGTTTAGTGTTTTTCTGTGCTTGCCATGTTTCTCCACAAACTGTTTGGCCTTACTTCTGGTGTTGTGCGATATGATGGTGAAAAGGTTTGAGTTGCCAGGTTCAACCATAAGCCTTGGTCAGGTACCCTTCTGAGGAAAAAGGAGCCTTGTAAGTTGTAACACAATCCAATGAATGACCAATGAGATATGCACTCTCCGCCAAATGAAATGGCAACGTGTGCCACAAAAATGACATTTGTGTACGGCGTGAAACTACATCGTAACATCGAGCCCTGTTGAAATTGCATGACCTCTGTATCAGCAGCCAGTCATTTGAAATTACACCCTTGTCCGAGCAGTTCATCTAA
>JASGXE010020733.1:0-32204 GCA_030068105.1 Sinentomon sp. SZTP_YWyxl
TTATTATTGAATTCGAATTGTGAGGAGATGTTTCGCTGAATTCTTACAAATGAAACACAAAATGCGGCAATTTCCGTTGCCAAATGGCGTGTGTTTTCCGTGTGTTTTCCGTGTGTTTTCCGTTCCGTCCCTGTTTTATGCAGAGTAAAGTTTCTTGGAAGGGTTGGGAGTGTGGCATAATTCACGTTTCCTGGCTGATAATTGAAATTTCTCTTTTGCTAGATCCGGTGCTTCGGATACGGCGAATCCCATGGTGATATTTGCACCTGTACCTTTGCCAGCGTGCCTGCGATACTTTTTCCTCTCCACCGTGTCCTTGCGTTGGAATGCTCCCTTCTCTCAAGTATGCAGAAAGTATACATCACGTCTGTTCGCAGTATCCGAACAGATTCAATTCGATTATATTTTTCGGAGTCATTATACGTACCTCCTATAAAATAACCCCCGAAATTAGTAGTATTTGCAATTGCAGGCAACAGTCAAACAATGAAAGAGGGAATGAGTAACAAAGAGAACGGAAATTCTTCATATGAGTCTCGCAATCGAGATTGAAAAGTGGCCAGGTTTGGCGGGTCTGTGCGAACACATCCCTGGGAAGTGAGTTCCAGTGAGAAATGGTGCGTCCCAAAAAAGAAAGTTTGCCAACACAAATGTCAGCCCCACCCCCACTTCCCTTTACAAAATCAGGAAGGGACTGGACTGAGGCCTCCAAATATCTTGCTGATAGCCCACCGACTTCTGATTGAAATAACAGACGACTCTTTGACATCATTTTTGAAAAAAAAAAAACAAAACAGTGTATTAATTACAATTATATACAGTATAAATTACAATACAGTGTATAAATCGTTTTTCAGAATTGTATAGGAACCACAGCGAAATGACCATCAACAAAATTAATGCAAATATAGCCTCCCCTCTCGCGTACAGTAGCGGCGGAATTGATGTATAGTCACAAATGTGTTTTTCCAATTTAAACTGTAGCCTGCGAAGCATTTTTCTTTCTTTTATTGTTATGCACGCTGTGGAAATAGAGCGCCAGATTGCAACAACACTGATCATAGGTGTCAGATTTTCATCTTAGTTGTTAATTATTCAGCGGATCTTTCTGTGGATAAATCCCGTAGATCTTTAATTTCTGCGCTGCAGGAATTTTGTGCCTGAACCTTCTGTTGAATGTTACTTGAGATAGGTGAGTGTTTCTGCTAGTGCGAGAGATCCGCCTCTTTTCAAATCCGCTTCCGCTCCTCCATGAATAATTAATCACACTGCTCTTCTCCCAAAGGAAGCTGGTAATTTTGACCTAACCTTGTCTGTAACCAACCAAATATAAAGTGCAACGGCCTAGCTATGTCCTGTCCCGCGAAGCTCAGAAACGAGGGTTACTATGCCTTACTCGCGTATGTGATGAGCTGAAAGTTTCTCAAAAGGCCAAACCAGGGTGTTTCGCTTGTTCATCTGCGATGGCATTTGAATATAATATCATCATCATCATCATTGCCATTATGAGCTGACAGCCATGCGGCCGGTACGTATTTGATTTATCTATACGAATCGGGCACTTTTCCATCTAACCCCATGTAAAAGTACCGAGCCACACACGAAGCAAGAAAACACTCTGAACATCGAAAATGGGTTTGGTAATGTTAGGATAGATTAATTATGTGTGCCCGGGAAGCAGAGGAACGTGGCATGGACGTTCCGCGGAATATGGCAAACACTTGTCTGTGCCAGGTGGCTGCCATTTGGATATGGTCGGTGTGGCACCACGATGCTGGCCACAATGGCAGGAATGTGGCTTTCTCCAGTGACAGCGATGGGTTTTTCCACCGTGGTGGGGACATGGCATGCTCCCCTGACAGGAACGTGATTGCCACGTTGGTTTGTCTCGTTCCACGGCGGAAAATAGCATTCTCGCCACGGGAGCATGCCATGTCCCCACCACGGTGGAAAAACACATCGCTGTCACTGGAGAAAGCCACATTCCTGCCATAGTGGCCAGTATCGTGGTGCCACACCGACCATATCCAAATGGCAGCCACCTGGCACAGACAAGTGTTTGCCATATTCCGCAGAACGTTCCTGCCACGTTCCTCTGCTACCCGGGTGGTTAGGGCGGGTTAGGTTGGTTAGGTCATTTATTATTATTATTATTATTATTTATTCAAATCTCAACATTGAAGTTGAACGTCAAACAAATCATAAAAGAAGAGAAAGTCAAAACAATAAAATGAAATAAGGCATAGGCGCAAAAGCAAAATTATATGCAAGAATACGAGGGCGAGAGGTCTGGGCTGCAACCAAATTAAACTAGATCAGGTACAGATCCACGTTGTAACACTATGGTAAGCGTGCAAAGAGGGGTGCCGAGGAGGGAAGTGCATTCCACTCGCGGACTGTACGGGGAAAAAAACTGTTAAAGTGCTTATTAAATTTCAAAATGGGGTATTCAATAAAGTGGCCATTGTCAGTGCGGCGAGGAACAGTCCTTTGGGAAAAATCAGACGGAAGTGAGGTGCAAATGGTACCCTTAATTATTGACTGGAGGAACTTTAGGCGTCTGTTCGAACGTCTTTGAGAAAGAGTCTCAAGACCGAGGCGCGAAATCATTTCGGAGACTGACGAAGTCCGTCTGTAATCACCACAAATGAATCTTACGGCACTCCGTTGAAGCCTCTCAAGCATGCAAATATGACGGAAAAGAAATGGGTCCCAAACCTCACATGCGTATTCCAAGATAGGTAACACAAGACTGGAGTATGCTTTAAGTTTAGCTTTAAGTTTAGTCAGATTAGGTTAGCTTTATTTTGCTTTTTTATCCAAGCGTCAAATCGGGATATCCCCCGATTCGTATAGATTAATCAAATACGCGACCGGGCAAGGAGGACCAGCCTGCCCTGACGTTAACACAAAACCAGTGATTCACGTTTACAGAAGAAAAGAACAAAGTCAAGTAACTCCACTCAACTTCAATAGTTTTTTTATGAAACTAGTGAGCCCTGACTTTTTTATGTCTATCTATAGCATGCTAAGATAGCTCTATACTTACATACGACTATCTAGTTTTTAGGCAGGCATGAACAAAAACAAAATGAAACAAATGTCAGCCTGGAAAAAGGTAAAATAACGTTACCCTGAAAAAGTTTAAACAAAAGTCAACTTGCGGAAAGAAAAGATAAAATTTTTACCTGAAAAAAAGAACTGCTTGGCATGGAGCAATATGTAAAGTAAAAAAGGACAAATTTAATAAAAAGAGCCAAAACAGTAATGAATAACAGTTTCTGGAACACAAAAAAGATAAAAACATTTGTTGTTTGAAACAAATCAAAAAACGAATATGAACGGGAAGCTTATTTAAGAAATTAGTACGCGTTTGGGTACTTTTCCATCCAACTCCGTGGTAAAGTTCCGACCCTCCAAAAACGGGGAAAAACGCTAGAAACAATGGAAAAAGGTTAGGTTTGGTCAGGATAGGTTTGGTCAGGATAGGTTTGGTTAGGGTAGGTTTGGTTAGAGTAGGTTTATTTTTCACGTTTTCGATACGCGCAAAATCGGGATGCCCGAACGCGTACTCATTTCTTAAATTCGCGAACGGGAAAAGGTGCATTATTTTTTATAGAAAAAAAACAAATCAACTGGAAAAGGAAATTAAAACTCGATGTAAGATTATTCATTGATGAAGATTTGATGACACAAAATTGGATTTTTTTCAATCAACACAATGACAGCAACGGACAAAGGCATTGTCCACATTTTCCATTTTTTTTCTTTCCATTTTCTTTGCTCAATGAATGGTTTTGAATGTACCAAACTCTCTCTAATATGCGTAACTGTGGGCAAAAGATAACTATAATTTGTATAAAATTTCAACTTCATTGCACATAAAATGTCCGAATTAATTACTTTTAACTGCGATAAACGTACCAACCAACACTAGTCTCCCCTACAGCACCATATTGCAACAAAGCTTTCTGCAGATGTCAGATTTTGACCTCGGTTAAAGAGGATCTTTCATTTCTGCAGCATGGAGTGTTTGCATAGATCTGAAAGTCTTTTTTTGCACACGTATGTTGTGACAGGTTATTCCGACGCCACTATGCACAGTGTATGGGATGCACTCCATATTGCATAATCAACTAGTTTCAATTCGGTTCGGTTGAATTATACTTTCCTGTCGAAGTTTTCCAATTCCCAAAGTTGATCCCAGCCGTATGTAAACACCCAATAGACTAAATACGAAGCTACGTAACGAATTCGTCAGAAAATGTACATAGGCCTACACGTCGAGTAAAAGAAACACACTGTGTCGCAGGGCATCCAAAAAGTACCATTCACAGCAGAACCCTCTGCTGACTTCGTGCATATTGCTTGTCAGACCTCCTTGTACGCGTATAATAAGAAAGACGTCATACATGGTTCAGTTGAACCAAGGGCGCAGATCCATGCTGAATATTGGGGGGGTGACGATGAGGAAAAATTCTTTGTTGTACAAAGCCGGGGGAGGGGGCGTCCCCCTCCCCGAAGGGGAAGAAATTTTGAAAAAATGGAACCTCAAATGGTGCTCAGCATGCTCAATTTTTTACAAAATTTGAGCATTTTTCCTTGCATTCTCCGTTTACTCAGAACAGATAGACAACGTCAGATCAGTCAATGAATGTTGTCTTTTTGAAATCTAAAATGCTGCTAAAAACACGACACGACCAAACAACCACGAAAGTGCTATCGCGTCTCAAACACTGGACTCAACGACACTCCTTTCATCATTTCAACTTCAGATTTCAATTCAGGATTCAGAATTTTCTGTCTTGCTTTTGTCATCCATAGCCAAATTTCCATTCGCCGTTGTCTGTGATTTTCATGAACTGCCGTTGGCATCACGTCCCATTCAACAAGCCCAGATTTAGGCATGAGCCGACTGGGCTCGCGGCTGTTGGGGCCTCCGAAAGAGTTGCGACTCCTGCCCCCAGAAGTGTAAGAAATTTTGCAATATCATCACTCATTTTGATTTTTTGCTGTGGTTTCTCAGAGAAAACAGAATTTGGCACTCGGCTTCATATTCGATATGGGAATGAAGATCCCCGACACAGTTCAGCTTTGTCGAAAACAATTCACAGCTCTTGAATAATTGGGTGGGACATTTCATGACTTTAAAAATATTGGAGGGGACGTGTCCCCCCGTCCCCCCATGATCTGCGCCAATGAGTTGTACCGCGCCTGAAGATAGGATAGTTTTATGCCGAAACCTCGGTAGCACATTCTACCAATCACTGGGAATCCGGAAAACCTGTGCAGTGAGCACAAAAGCATATCCAAAAATTCTGCCACCATCAAAAAGGCAGGGATACTTGAGACTGTTGCATAATGCATCTGTCGCTGCTGAATTAAATAGTAAGTGGACTTTTGTCGTCCACGTTCTCCCAGCACTGCACGGAAAATATATCCCCTCGATTATCAGCAGGTATCTACCAATTAATTGGGTACAAATTGGGGCTGATTCGAACCACTCTGCGATAACAGGAAGAACAGCCCTACATATGCACCATTGCTGCGTGCAGACTTACTTATCTCATGCCCTGTTTCTGTTCCCAATAACCTGGTATTTTCGGGCCCAAACCGTCCTGTGTGTATGTGTGAGTTCGAATTTTCCATATTAATCCCTGAAACTAACAAAAACTTTGTGTGGTTTGAGAAACCGCAAAGCGGGGAGAATTTCAAGGGTTTCTCTTCTCCATGGCAGCAGTGTTGTTTTGGCATGGTGTTAGATATTCATAGCTCAGATATTCATAGCTCATAGCTGAAGGTGAAATAATTAGACAACTAAACTGCGAACAGGCAAAAGCGGGGCAGGGCGGAACGGAGCGGTGATGCGAAATGCGTGCCAGAATACGGGAATTGTTGAGGATACGCGGTATTATTGGGTTTGCACAAATGTATGTATTATAATCAACTATAGTCAATTCCACGTCGAAATATTTGTGGAGATTTATCGACTGTTTCGTAATGTTTGCGCACGCCAAAAAATCATTTCCGTGATCGAAGAAAAATTAAAGCAATAATTATCATCGCAATTTTGCGAGTTGTGAATACGAATTTTATTACGTGAATGGGAAAATTTGGGTAACAGTTCGGAATACCTGCCGACATTGGACTGGACGAGTTATCACCATTGCTCTGTGATATACAAAAAGCTAACTAAACCAAACCTTACCTGACCTAACCCAACCTAACCTATCCCAACACACCTATCCTAACCAATTCTATCCTACCTACCTCGTCCTCATCTTCCTAACCTATTTTGGGTATTTGAGCGTGTGTGAAAACTCGTCCAGTTCAGCTTTTTTCAAATGTCCGCAGGTATTCCGAACTGCAACCAAAATTTGAAAGAATCCCACAGAGTGGAAGAAACAGTGAACCGGATGAGAAATAATACGTCTTGTTTCTGGACTGCGGCAGAGTTATCCCTCGGGAAGACATGTGTTGCGGCAAGTAGCCGCTATACCCATTGCAATAGGTCTCTAAGAACAATACTGCCACGAGGGTTCTGGTGGCAGGCAGGCAAGATAGTACAACCAATTAGCCAAACAGTCGTCGTCGAACAGTTAAAAAAAATCAAATCACATGTTAAAATTGGCACGGGAGGGAAAAAGTGTAGCCAAAGAATACGAGTAATTTAAGAATGGTGTGATGCCAGGAGAATGCGTGATCGAGAAATAAACGCTGAAGTTGCTGGAAGAGCATTCCAATCTCGTATTGTCCATGGGGAAAAAGAATTAAAAATAACATTTGTTTCAAAGGTAGGGGTGGAAATGGCGATGCCATTATCTGTCCTGCGTTGTTTAGGCTTTAAATGAAATAACATCTCGGTATAGATCAAAATTCAAGGAATGCGTTAAAATATCATTAAATAAACTCAATCTATGCGATCTACTTCTTCTTTTTAGCGACTCAAGATTGAGATCACATAATAGCCTACTTATGCTGACATCACGGAAAGCGGCGACCTGTAATAATGCGAGCTGCTCGCCGCTGAATCATCTGGATTTTAGAAGCAGGATCCTGACTTGTGGGATCCCACAGCCGAAGCATATTCAATGATTGGCAAAACTAATGACATGAATGCCTTAAGTTTAGCCTGTTTGGAGGAGTAGCGCATGTTTCTACCAAAGAAGGACAGATTGCGGTTAGCCTTACAGATAGTGTGAATGTGATCCTTCCAAGTTAGGTCGTTTGAAATAAAAACCCCTAAATATTTGAATAGCTTAACTTCTTCAATTTGCTGATCCTTAATTACGCAAGAAAATTCTATCCGAGAATCATCGAACGGTTACAGAAAGCCATGGCTTTCGTTTTAGTCAAGTTTATACGCATTCCCCAGGCATCACACCACGCTGAAACCCGGTTGAGGTCTGATTGAAGGAGTATGCAGTCATCACGGGGCTTCACTGCTTTGAAAATAACAACGTCATCGGCAAACAACCTAACGTTGGAGGACATGTTCACAGAAATATCGTTGATGTAATTCAGAAAAAGGAGTGGCCCAGAACACTTCCCTGCGGAACCCCAGAAGTGACAAGTGATTCATCAGAGGTTGAAGTTTGAACAGATACCATCTGGGTTCGATTTGATAAAAAGTTAAGGGTCAGCCTCAAGGCAAAGGGCGGAAAGCTCAAGGTTTTTAGTTTGCTTAACAGTTTTCATGAGGAACTAAATCAAATGCTTTTTGAAAATCGAGAAAAATGGCATGCATGCCTACACCGTTGTCCAAGTTTCTTGCTATTTCGTCGACTAAAAGTAAAACTTATGTTTCGCACGACATTTTCTCCCTGAAACCAAATGCAAAACCAATGCATTACATTGTGGGTACACACATGATGTTTTCTGCATGTTTTTAAAATTTAACTGTTCTCTGCAAACTTATACTTTTCTTTCTTTTTATACTCTTAAGCAGGCGGTATAAATTAAAGCGCCAGATTACAACAAAGCTCTCTTGAGGCGTGGGTTTTGACCTTCGTTATAAAGGGGGACCTTTCACTTCTGCATCATGGAGTCTTTGCCTAAATCTCAACAATTACAATTTTTTACATACATTTACCAGAAGTATAATGTATTAGTATGAGTAACTGTATGGCTATAAGTACCTATATTTTTCACATACTCGAATACGAGTATGTAAACCTGAGTAACGTCAAATCTGAGTATAACTCATCATGCATGAGCACAATCCGAGTATTTATCATAGAATTCATTTCCCCGCATGGGAGCTCGTCGTTGCGTTTTTTTGCGTTTTGAATTTGGATTTTAGCGTCTTTCTTGGTCATGCACTTTGCCATTTTTATTCGAATAAGCACGCTGATGAGGAGATTGTGCAACTGACAATGACCATGCACTAGGAAAAGTGCTCCATCCATATTGCTTGTTCGCATTTTTGGCCAATTGGTGTGAGTAGATATGGCACATTTTTTTGCCTGTGCCTTTGTTGCGATAATTGGCGCGTTAATGAGGTGTAAAAATTGATCGTGTCCGGATGGTTGGAAATGGGTTGAGATAGGCGAGAAATGTCAGAGTTTCGGAAAAAATTCAGAAAAAAAACCGGCGGGAAATCATTTGCTGCGACTTTCGTGTTTCTTGGATAGAGGAATATCGCAATGGAATACTATTTTTTATATTTATTAAACATCAGTTCACATTAATTGGTGAACATTGTCGCCGTTAGGCCCGTCAGATAATCATGGATAAAATCAACAAAATGGCAAAAGAACTAGGTTAGAAGTTGCACAGATGTTTCCCGCGCAGTGGCCATTTAGCGATAAGCGACGAGCTTGCAGGGAGAGAATTCCAGTTACGGATGGTGCGCGGAAAAAAGAGTTATAGTATTGAGTATTTTTTATAAGCGGTGCAGAGATATGAAAGGCATGCTGGCTGCGGCGAGGCGTAGGAACCCTTGCAAAACCAGGTGGAAGATTAATCAAGCACTTGCGTGTTACCAGGATTTTTCGAAGAAGAGCCACTCGACGATCCTGTCTACGTTGAACTAAGGTATCAAGCCCTAATTCGCAAAGCATGGACGAGACAGAAGATTTCCTGGAGTAATTATTAAATATGTAACGGGCCGCAGCTCGTTGGACTTGTTCAAGGTTATGAATCTGAGATACTAAGAAAGGATCCCACAAGCAGCAGGCATATTCAAGATGTGGAAGAACAAGGGCCTTATAAGCTTTAAGTTTTGCATCAGGGTTGGAATTACGAAGATTACGATGTAGTGATCCCAGTACACGGCGGGATTTAGCAACCACGCGGTCAATGTGCTGGGACCAGTCAAGGGTAGAAGTGATCAGTACTCCTAGATAAGTGACAGAGTCGGATGAATTGAGAGTCACCCCATCAATGCTGTAATTGAGAGACGGCGCAACCGCTCCAGAAGGCCTGGTTCGGCCCTTTCGGAAACAAACTGAAATACATTTTGTGATGTTGACTGACATACAGCACTTGGAGCACCATTCTGAGATTGCGTTCAGGTCTTGCTGCAACCTAATGGAGTCGGAAGCAGAGAGGATTGGCTGATAAAGCACGATATCATCTGCATAAAGTCGAATGGAACACGAAACCGAAGCTACAATATCATTAATATACACAAGAAAAAGAAGAGGGCCGAGTACGCTGCCCTGCGGCACACCCCGTCCAACTATGACACGCTCATCGGACACCGTGTCCAGGATTTTAACTTTAGCGGAACGGCCAGTGAGAAAAGATTTCAATAGTCGTGATAAATGTGAAGGAGGAGAAAGTGCGTCAAATTTTGCCAACAGTAAAGCATGCGGCACGAGATCGAACGCTTTGGACAGGTCGATGAAAATGGCGTGAACCTCAACGTTCTGTTCAAATGAGCAGTGTATGTCTTGCACAAAAGAGATTAACTGGGTCTCACATGACAAACCTCTTCTGAACCCATGCTGGTGATGGTGCAGGAAATCAATGCTATCTAGGAAGTTTCGGATTATGAAACCAAGATGCTGCTCAAAGAGCTTGGAGCAGGTTGAAATTGAAGAAATGGGACGATAATTCCTAGGGTCATGGCAATCGCCTTTCTTTGGGACAGGAGTGATGAGAGACTCTTTCCAACTCGAGGGAAAGATTCCTGTGTGATAAATCTGGTTGAAAAGTGCCGATAAGTAAGGTGCAATATGAATCGATAATCCTTTAATAAGAGTGGGTGGTATTCCATCTGCACCAGGCCCCTTCCGGCCAGATAGACGACTAATAAGTCTGACCAGATCATGCGGTGTGCAGAATATTTTGTAGTGAATTTCAGGTGAGTCACAAATTTCTTGTGGAGAAGAGAGTGTATGCTCTCCAATGGCACAGCCCTCAGCAAAGATTCTAGTGAAGATTTTCAGCTCAGTCCGGACGTCCGTGACAGTTTCTCCGTTAAAAACCAGTGTTGGAGGAGATGGTGATTTTTTCTTGCTTTTAATAAATTCCCAGAACCGCCTAGCGTTGGGAGAACTCACAGTAGATTCGATAAAGCGAGCGAAAAGGAGTGAATTCAATGAAGCTGCTCTTTCCTTTAGTTCTTCGAAGGTTTTCTGGAAGGAAGGATTTAAGGGAAATTTTTTACGAAGAGCGCCAAACTTACGTTTCTTTTGATAAAGTTGCGAAAGGCTTTTATTCACCCACGGATAAGCTGCACATTTTCTGGATACAGAAACCGGGATCACATCCATGAACCGACGCAGCAGGCAAATAATAAAAGCCCATGAACTTTCAGGAGAATTACGTTCGTAAATATTGGAGAAAAGAGCTGAAATGCGCTCGCTTTTCAACTCATCTGAAAACGCTCCCCAGTCGGCGCGATTCATGTCTTTGAAGGTCCGGCAAGATGGTGATTTTGATGCTCTTTCTGGAATATGTGAGACGTTAAAACGCACAGCCAGATGATCCGCTATACCGTCAAGAGGCATGAGGTCTCCAACCAGGTCGTCACGATTACACAACACCAAATCAAGAATGTTGGCTGTGGGACCTGGCCCAAAACGAGTCGGGAAGGTAACGACTTGCCGAAGACCGAATAGTGTCATCAGACGTAAAAACGCACTCTCTTTTTGTTTGCCCAGGCACCCAGATGTAGATGTCCAGTCAATATTCGGGAGGTTGAAGTCGACTATATTTGCATGCGTGGTCAAATTTTCAGAAATGGTTCATACCTATTTTTACAGGGTGTCCCAAAAAGTCATGTGACTACCTCAAAAAAGTGTACGTATTGCAGTTCTGAAGTAACTCTGGAGGCTTTGAGTGGAGTTTGTTCCAATTCGAATGGACAACACCTGCAGCAGTCATTCTGCCAATTCTGAACCTGAAATGTGCAGAAATACGTACGTAGCCCCACAAAAAGAAGAATAGAAGAATACACACGTAGCCCCACAAAAGAAATACGTACGTAGCCCCCCCGTACGTAGCCCCCTGTTCCTGATCCTTGGGAACGTTGGAGGTTGGGGCGGTTTTCTCGGATCTTTAGGCCTGCCAACCTTCTACTCTCACAGGGATCACAATTACAAACTTCGATCTCAGACTTTTAAAAGAGACATCGGCTTGCATTCATTCTTGGGAAGAACTATCCCGGAGTGGAACGCTCTGCCTGAGAGAGTGTTTGACCAGCCATTGAGTATCCCTATACTACAGGAGCGACTTCGAGATACATTTTTACAGACTCTACCCGACATTCCCTAGGTGCCCTTGGGTGGCATGGTGATGGCATGTTGGGCTATAGTTTTGTTCTGGATCGATGAGACATATGAATCACCTGCTAAAATTTAATGTTCATATTTTTTTGCTTTCTGATTGTCCATTTGTTTTCATCTGCATTGATGTTGTTCTCCATAAGTAACTTTGCTGTTCTGTGGCTCATTGTAACGCAGACCAGGTGTCTGTATATATTGAAAGGAGGAAACTCCGAAAATATAATCATTCAATCAATCAAAAGAAGATTAAAAACTGGGAAATAGCAGGGGTTGTCAAGTGGCTATTGCTGGGAAACGCTGATGCTCTTGACCGCCATGCGTTACGAAAACACGTGCAGCCTTTTTTGCAACTATCTATAGGTATACGAAGGTCATCCAAAAAGTTCCTGCAACACCGTCGTGAAAACTATACAAATAAAGGTTCTTCATTCTTTCCATCACATGCCTTCAATGTTATCCTCTTTCTACACAATAACATGTTTGCATCGGTTCTGATGCTGTCTGATGTTCCGGTACAGGGTGTCCCGATTAATCCTTCTTGTTTCAGCATCCACAACCGTGTTGAGCTCTTTTGGACCACCAAATGACAGCCCAGGGAGGAGAAACATGAGCACTGAGAACATGTGGAATTCAGGGGAGTTCGTTTTGGTTGGATGCTGCAAAATGTTCCACTCCCGCTTTGTCAGGAGACCAATTACAGCAGTTTACTTGTGATGACATGCATTGGCATGGAGAATGATGGGCTTGGCAAACAGACACTCGAGGGACTCTGGACAGCTCTCACGGATTGCAGGGATCAGCACACCCCTGAATAAGGGTTGCTTGAAGTCCTGCGTTATTGTCTGGCTTTAGGAACAGCATACGTTGTGAAATGATCTGTAAAAAGCTGTGCACAGGTCATCGTTTGATTCACTCTGTTCGTTTGTGCCCGAATTTCTCGCAGCCTTCGCAGGGATCATTCTCAATGCTCCACCTTCCTTTTCCCATGCGTTTCATCTATTCTGTCACACACTATAAGAGAGGGCACTCTCACTGCATGCCTCCACAAAGGCTGCATGCACTTCCCGAGCTGTTTTCCCTCAGGCAGATTCAATCTTGATGTGTCGACTTTGCTCAACTGTTGACCTGTTGAAAAACTCCGGCCATGGCATCAATACAAGGTCAGTCAATTTGCAATTTTCTGGGCACAAAAGCACAGAATACCTCACAAAAACACACCGATGGAAAGAACAAGAATGGGGTTACATGAAAACAAAAAAGAAAACAAACTCTGTCTTCACAGGAAAAAATTAGGCAGGTGTTGCAGGAACTTTTTGGATGACCCTCGTATCTGGTCGAAGTTCGGTGAATAAAGCGTAGCCAATGGAAGTTTCTCTCCTCTATTTCACTCGCTCTTCTCTCTTTCCTCTGATCCCTTTTTCACATCCATTCTTGGTATATCATCCACAGAAACATATAGGTATACTGTCTCATTTTTACTTATTCAGTCGTATTTCACTTTACGAGTGGCCTACGTCCTTGTTTGTTTCATTGTATTTCGTTGCCAGGAGGGAGTTAGGGAGGGTGGGAGGGTGTGAGGGAAGGTATAAAGGTCGTAAAGCAGAGGATGATTGAACTTATTTCCTTTTTTGTAAGCAAAATTTACATTTTCTTTTTTCCAAGTTCTCTTACGTATTTATAATCTATAGAGTACGTACGTACTATATTTTAGACAAACATGAGTTTCGGACACATCCATCGAATCGTGGTCCTACGATGCAAAGAGTTGGAAACACGATTTCAAAAATTGTTCTCCATCGCAATGCAAACCGAAAAATGAGTATTTTTTCGAAAAACCCACCACTTCTGCGATTTTTGGAGTTTTTGTCCATAAAAGTTTCCCATTCTTGCCATAGCAACCTTGAATATGCTTCTGCCGTGTGGAATCCTTGGAAAGTTTCGGATATCCATGCAATTGAGAGTGTTCAGCGTCGAGCAGCCCGGGTCATTACAAACACCTACGATCGCCTTGCGTGCGTATCTGCTTTACTCTCGCAACTTGAACTTCCATCCTTGGCTAGTAGGCGTCGCGCCCATTGTCTTAACCTATTTCGAGAGATTCTTATTGGTAAGGTCGATTTCCCCTTCCCGCCCTGCTACTCCCAGAAAGTTATTCAGAGGCGGACTGACAATGGGTTCAGTTTTAAAATTCCCTTCGCTAAGCGAAATGTATATAAAAATTCTTTTTTCCCTTTGACTATATCATGCTGGAATTGCCTTCCACACAGCTCACCATTCATAACGAGCATCGATAATGTGTCTGAAGCAGTTCCTGCATAGGATAATTGTCTTTGTCCAGCTCCTGTCGCACCAATGCCACAGTTTGTTCATTTGTGATGTGATGTTTTTATGGCTTTGACAATTTTCTTCTCGTGACCTGCGCTTTTATTTTTACTAAAATGTTTTACTCTTCACTTACGCTCGTAATTTGTTTTTTTTTTAAATCTAGTCTTGACTAATGCTGCAAAGCTTCTTAGGTACCACACAGCAACCAAATACCTTGTTGTAATCGTTGAATAATAATAATTACAAAAATTTGCTCAATTCGACAGAAAAATAACAATAAGGAAATGAAGGCAAATTTAACGATAACTATTTTATCTAGGCGGCACAATGCAAGACAAAATAATTCTATATGTACCATGTTAAATAATTAATTTGAGCAGCTCGCGGGCGGTTATGTCTGCAGAAAAAGGCGCTGTTCTTTGCGCAGTTGCTTCCTACGAGTCTTCGAAAATAATTCCTGTTGAAAGGCAATATCTATCACCAGATTTGAAATTCAATCATTCTCATTCTGCACAAGGGGCAATATGAAATTCCCTTGACAGAAGGAATTCATCACCCAAGCCAAACGGGGCCTTCTTTTTACCTGTAGCTATAATTGCTCGGTGTTTGTCGCTGCATTTCGAATATTCCTTAGTCAAAACAATTCACGGAGAAATGAAAATCCAACGTGACTTCCCTTCCCTTCATTATGATACGTCCTAAGAGATCAGATCAGATCAGAATTTGAAAGAAATGTGTTTGTTCATTCCAGTTTGAATTGAATTGAATTGTATTTATGGGTTTCCCCATTATCATACACATAAAATACATTTTCACATACACACACAAGGACGGAGAATGAACTGAAGCTGGGAGAAAACGGTAAGGAAATTGAAAAGTTAATTGATCAAAACGACTTAAATTATTATCAGTCAATGGAGCAGATAGACTATAAAGGAGCTAATGAGTGGATACCGTTCAGCTCACCCATGTTCAGAACTCTCTGAGCTGGGCAGGTTGGAAAATCTCCTCCTAAGAATTGGTATGCTCAATGGCTGGGAGAACACTGTTGCAGGCAGTACATTCCAGTCAGCGATTGCACGCGAAAGGAAGGAAAATTTCCCAACATCTTTTTTGAAGGAGGGAGGCCTTATCTTGAAAGAGTGATCATGCCTGCCATATAATGAGGGAGGGTGAATAAATTCAAGCAGTTCCCCCCACCCCCCAGTCGCGCAAAGCACTCGAAACAGGCACAAGAGCCGGTGACATTTTCTCCTGGCAGCCAATGTCGGCCAACCAAGCTGAGAAATCATAGCGGACACGTTGCTTTTTACTGAGTGTTGCTGCACAGCCTGAGAATATGTATCTGGTCCAGATGATGGTGTTGATGCCGTTGAAGCGATGTCCAAAAACGAAGTTTGATGATTAATGGTCTGCATGGGTGGAAGGCTCGAGACGGATTGCAATGGTACATCCGAGGAATTGTTATTGTTCACAATGAAACCACTGGCACGTGGACTGGTCTCACCGCGACGGGAGTTTGGTGTGAAACTTGAGGGACTGTGAATGTCGGAGATTTAGAAACCAGATTTTGGAGGACTGGCTTCATCGCTTTGATATCCCGGTCAATGACCCGGACTTTCTTCGACAGTTCACTCGTTCCCGACTTCGGAGTGGTGAGTAGCTGCTTGTGAATTTCAGAGACATTGGTGAGTGAATTTAGACCGGCATCAAGAGACGCGACAAGGCGTGGAGTGACGGAGACTGATTCCTGCATCCTCTCGATGCAAGTCGAGCATATTCAGAATGGGATGAAAACCGATGTGGGAATGTCGAGGCAGGTTACATGAAACCACATCTTTCATCCTGGGAGGGCAAAGCAGCAGGCGATGATGTCTCCGGCATCGGCGGACTCCTTTCCGCCAAAGCTGCAGTCATCAAGACAATATGTCTCCGCCGCTTGCAATTTTTACTTTCGTGGCATTGCAGAAAATGCGAAATCACGGAGGCAATGTTGGATTTCAATTTCTGCTGGCAACGCTGCCGAGATGTTCTGTTGCGAAGTTTGATGTTCTGTTTGGGTTTGTGAGATGTTCTGTTTGTGAAGTTTAAAGCAGATCCATGAGATTGTTTTCAGTTAATGTAAAACGTCAATTGCTGACGGTTTGAGAGCTAGCATCCGATCTAAAACCGCAACTTGAAAGATAAATTACGTGTCACAGTGTATAAGTGGATGTTGTAAGAAGCCGAAAGAATTTAGACCATAGCGTCGGCCACTTGTTCATCTTTTACCTTCCCAGTTAAGCCCAGTGCCGGATTTAAGGAGCGTGGGGCCCTGGACCCAGTTATTGTACGGGCCCCCCTGCTTGACCCTGGCACCTGACGCTTTGGCAGAAAATCGAAAGCAAAAAAGGATTTTGTGTACAATCTGAGCGAATAAAACAAAACCGCCCGTGTGGGACCCTCAGAGGCTGGGGACACCTCCACTGAACTGATGCTTTGGAAGAAAATAAAAAAAATGATTTTGTATGCAAAACTGAGGGAGAGAGAGAAAAAGGTCGCACGGCCCTGGGTGGCGTCCTCGGAAGCCAGGGGCCCTACTTAACGAAGCCGAGGGGCGAGGATCCCGATTGAACTTTGGTACTTTCGAGGAAAATCGAAAGCAAAAAGAATGTTTTGTGGGCAAACTGAGAGCAAAAAGCCACCCAAGTGGGGCCCCCAGGTCCAGTCAGTCCGTAGGGAAATCTGCCACTCGTTAAGCCTCTTTGTCAGACTTGACTTCCACTCGCAAATGTGACGGTTATAAAGAGCAAATGAGTAGTCGGAGATTGTAAGGGTACTATATACTCTGTCTATACGGAACTTCTCAAAAGTCCCCGAACATAAGCGATTTTTTTAAGTACTGGTAAACGCAAGGGCAATCTAATTTCAACAGGGCTTGGTGCAACTTCACGCCTGACACGGGTGGCATGATGTATTGCGGCGCATGCCACTGATTCTAAATGGCGCCTGAGTTAATAATGAACTCTTATGTTCGTAGACTTTTGACGAGGAGTGTACTGCGTATGTGTTTCTTATGCCCAACATGCATGGCCTTGCAAAGGCAACGTCCTATCGGGATAAATATAATTATTATTATATGACAATACAACAACACATGGATTGGTTGCTGTTTGAATACCTAGACCTACAGATGCAGCTTTGCAGCCAAGTAAGACCAGAAGATAAAACAATCAAATTAAAAGACGAATCAGTGGAATAAAATAACTAAAAAACAAATCAAGGGAATAAAAGCGCATGGTCATAAAGAGAAAACAATTGTCAGGCATGAAAAGATCACAAAGGAACAAATTGCGGGATGGTGCGACAGGAGGGCAAGAGCATGATGGCATGCGGATGCAATGATTTCCAACGTGGGAGTTGTTTGCATATTGATGCCTGGCCCACGGCGAAGCGCTGGGAGCAAGGAGAATCTTTTTCCTGGAAAGATAAAGAATGGCCGGTTAATCCTTTTTCTCTATAGCGAGGTGAAAAAATATCTGGAGAATGTTCCCCTTTCTAATAGTTCACGCCGTTGATGAGCCCGGAAAAGAGAGCGAGAGAGAGCGAGAGAGAGTGAGAGAGAGTGAGAGAGAGAGAGTGTGGAGAGAGTGGGGAAAGAGTGGGGAGAGAGTGGGGAGAGAGTGGGGAGAGAGTGGGGAGAGAGAGAGAGCGAGAACGAGAGAGAGCGAGAGATGGGGAGAGAGCGAGAGCGGGAGAGAGAGCGAGAGAGAGCGAGAGAGAGCGAGAGAGAGCGAGAAAGCGAGAGAGAGAGAGAGAGAGAGAGAGAGAGAGAGAGAGAGAGAGAGAGAGAGAGAGAAAGCGAGAGTGAGAGTGAGATAGAAGGAAATTAGATAGGAGGAGGGAAAAGGGGAGTCGTCCGCGCACTGTCTCTGAAATTCTGCACAGTACAGCACTGTCCAAGTGCTGTTATAGATTGGCATCAAAAACGTTTGGACATTGTAGGCTAAAATGGTATACTATTTTGGCACCCCCTATCTCACATGCAGTTATCTGCTGCTCCATTTAACCACAGTTATAGCTACGCTCGAATACACCCACCTCCTTTGGCCCACTGACTGCTACTTCATCAGCAAGGCGATGGGTCCAGATTAATGAGTTTCAAATGCTAATCACAATTCGCCCAACACCGTAAACTTGCTGACGATTCTTCTCATGAGTTCTGAGTTTTTTTTTTCGCTTTTTTATCTCACCCCCGCATGATTTTCTTTTTTCTTTTCCATCAGAACGAAAGAAAAACGATAGCATTTGGCATGGAGAAATAGTGGTAGGATACGAATAACAATTCGCGCCAAGCGGCAGAGGATAACGCAAATCAGCAGTGCAACCGATGGCTAAAAAAATTGCTATAGATGCTTCAAAATAATTTTCGTTGTGACAATGACGTAAAAAACGACAAACTATTTGACCGTATCCTGGTTATTCTGCTCTGGTGAGACCAATCATCACTCTGACATTGTTTTTTTTTTCAGGATGCAAGCTACTCTTCAAATTCCAACGTTTTCTGGAAATTGGTGCATCGTTTTTAGTTGAAATAGGGTTGCTTCTCTCCCGATACTCCGTCAATCTTTTACAGCAGCCTGCAGTATACTTGATTGAAGTTGCTTTCATCAAAGTTCTTACCCACTGAAATGTATTTCGTCAGAATTTACGACAGAACAGTTTGCCAGCTTAGGTGAACTCAGAATTCAGCTACCTCGCGACGTTGAATCTTTTCTAACTGATCTGCCCCACCAATTTTAAGAGGGTCCCAGACTCAGTTCCAACGGATGTTTGCTGTTGTCCAGGCTTCCTGCTTCTGACACTCTTAACAGTGGCTTGATCCAAATCGCGAAAAGTTAACACTGAGGTAGGCTAACACCGTGCTAATCTAGCCCTGAACTTGTGGAGTAAGTTCAGGGGCAACTTTTCTGGCTTGATCCGGTGCGGGGCAAGTCGGTAGTTAGCGTTGCCACGAAAGTTTAACACGGAAGGCAAGTGGAGACGCCATTTGGTTTGATCAATTGTTGAGATACCTCTGAGGTAAGAATTCGGCTTTTGTGATTGGCCGGGCCTCTGACTGTGACGTGTTTCAACGAAAACCGCCAATGGCGCGAAGGTATAGAGTATAGACATTTCCTTTGCCGATAACAATCTCATGCTCCCGGACCGGTGCGCGTTTGCCAGCTCATGTTTTCGTGTTGGTGAGAAATGCAGCGCGAATTTAATCACCTGTTCCTGTCTAAATTGACCAGCTCTGAAGACGCAGAGACAGCCGCGCCTTATGTCGAAGATTCCCTCAGAGGATCTCCATTCTCCACCACTAATTCTGGGACAAAATCTTAAATGAATATTATTGAATTATGAATTAAAATAAAACTTAAATTTCTAGTCATGCGAAAACGGAAAGAAACGATTCCTGGCCAGGAAAAGAGTTCATGGGAAACGAATGTTGTCGGATGATATGCGTATCCCACATACACATCAAAGGAATCGTGGCCGGACGTTGCAAATGCTTGAATTTTTTGGAACGTTGCAAAAACTTGAATAACCCGTGAAATTTGGAACCCCTCTCAAATTCAATGGAATGCAATGCAGCCGTGGAATTTGGAACTCCTGCTGCCCCATATTCAGCCACAAAATCTTTTTGAATTGCAACCCGGTCACGAATGGAAATGAACCCCTCAAAATTCACAGGGAATTTGGCACATCCCAACTACATTCAACGCAAAATATGAAACCCCTTATAGACAACTCACAAAATGGAAAAATTCAACGTGAAACATGGAATCCCCTATGGGACTCCACGTTTTTACAAAATCCCCGTGAAGTTTAAGTGGGGTCAAAAAACCGAACTTCAAATTTAAGGGGATTCAATACTTAACGCTTGTCGAGTTTCGGGGGGATTCCTTCACGTGGAATTTTAGGGGGATTCCACATATCTCGTCAAATTTTGACAAGGATCCAGATTATTCAACTGGCTTTTCACGCAAAATAAGGAAGGACTCCAAATATCCTGTAACGCCGCAACCGCTTCAATTTTCGCTGGTGCTCACGTGCAACGATATTCTAAATTTAATATTCGTATAACATCGACACACGCATATTCGAAGCCATTTCGCCAACATGGTAATTAGTCGTGTGCCTCTACCGAACGAAAAGACGTCAGAAAAAAGCCCGATTTCAGCAGAGAAAAGGAGAGGACAAGTTCCTGCATTCCCGAAACTCTCACAAAAATCGTACCCAAATTCCTGGATGTTTTGTTATCTAAAGTCGTAGTGTAGGTAGGTTGACAGTAAATAAAATAAGCAGATAGGAAGAAGTGGGTTAAACAACAACCAAATGCAGAGAGGTTTTACGGGTTTCGTGAGGTTTTGTAAGATTCAATTACCAAAGTAACTGGTTTCGTAATTGAATCGAACAAAACCTCACGAAACCCGCCAAACCTCTTTGCATATTGATGTTCTTCCTATCTGCTTATTTTATTTACTGTCAACCTGCACTGCATTTGCGGTTTCACTGCAGCGAAACGAAACCGCAAATCACGCACGCGAACTTGGACACCTCCAGTTGTGTACAATATCGCTAGCATTGTGAACTGTTGCCGAAGTTTCAGCAGACCAACAGCAAAGACCTTAAAAAGGGAAAATGGATTTCGGGCAGTTAATTCCTGCTATCACACAGACGTGGACCAAACAAGGAGCAGATTGCAGGGACGGCCTTGAGCAAAAAATCGAGGAAAGCAAAACAGATTCCAGACTTTGCCTATAACTATGTTGTGAATCAAAATAGTTCTCAGCGTCCATGTCCATCGCAAATCACATATCAACACTCGCATGTGTCTGAGACCGAATCAGCCTGAGTTTTCATTACCTCTCAACTTACTCCTACCTGTTGGCTGGGTTAAAAATTGGCCCATTTCGCGAGCACTTAACACCGAATTTGCCCCTCAATTTGCCTCACATCAGCATTGATCAAACCAATTTTTTACCTCAGTGTTAACGTACTTCTGTGTTAATTTACCGCATAACTTGCCCTACCTCTCGACTTACTCGCTTCTGGATCAAACCAAAACAGCTACCCCGGACGTTTAACACCGAGGTAAGACTTACTCCTCTTTGGATCAAGCCACTGTAACTGTGATGCACAGACACACACACATACATACATACATACATACATACATACATACATACATACATACATACATACATACATACATACATACATACATACATACATACATACATACACACATACATACAATACATACATACATACATACATACATACATACATACATACATACATACATACATATACATGCATACATACATACATACATACATACATACATACATACATACATACATACATAAGATGACATAACAGACATGTGCATAACTGCTATGCACAGGCAGAGAGCACGCCGATAGATTGCAAACCAGGCAAGTCGTGCAACGTTTGCTTTCAAATGGTGCGGAGTCAACGTTTTGTGTCAGAGTTTTTTTTTGGATTGATGCTTGTAAATTTTTAAGCGTAAAATGTAAATTTTGAAAAGTTGATCTTGGACAGTCTGCACGATGAAATTTGCAGTGAAAATGATTTTTCAGATGGGTATTTGGTGGCGTAGGTTAATTTTGATGCTCCATGGGGCAATTTCAGTTTTCGGAATTGTCAACACTGATGGCTTCTTTTTTCGCCGAACACGCTTTTTCGCCACATTGAGATGCGATATCCGTTCGGAACATGTTCGAAACTTTTCGAAACACCTCTCAACCTTTCCTCTTCTCCGTGTGTGGAGAATCCGCACTGATGCGCACCACTTTTCTACCCACCCCGCATCTCTTTTTTATTTTGTGTGACTAATGACCCGTACACTGGACGAGTGCTTGTCTCGTTTTAATCAAATTAGCCAATCCACAAATTGAAGTTATTCGGAAACTCCACCGACGCTCAGAGAGTATAGTGGCGGCAGAATTAATGTATTCATACATGTAAAAAGTTGCGACCGTTCAGATTTAGCAAAAACTCCATGCTGCAGAAATGAAAGATCCTCTTTTGTAACCGAGGCCAAAATCCGACAGCTCGAGAAAGCTCTGTTGAAATCTGGCGCTTTTAATTTCTACCGCCTGCATTGGAGTAAAAAGAAAGAAAAAAAAGTTTCAGAGGCAAAAGTTAAATCGGAAAAAACACACGAAGGAGTACATTAATTCCGCCGCTACTATACATATTGCGGTTTATTTTAGATGTCGGTTTGGTTGAGCTCCGCGGCTGATGCTGGATGGATGTTTGAAGCT
Source organism: Sinentomon sp. SZTP_YWyxl (assembly GCA_030068105.1). Classification (NCBI taxonomy): domain Eukaryota; kingdom Metazoa; phylum Arthropoda; class Protura; order Sinentomata; family Sinentomidae; genus Sinentomon; species Sinentomon sp. SZTP_YWyxl. The sequence continues at coordinate 22,379 of JASGXE010020733.1, forward strand.
GGATGGATGTTTGAAGTGGCGCTTTTGATGAAAGAAAACGCGGATATATATCGGAAGGGCTCCTGCATGGTTAATTTTGGTTTTTTTTATTTTCTGCAAGGGCTAATAAGCAATTGAAACATGCCGCTGGTATATATGTACAGTTATAGAAACAATTTTGTACCCATAAATGGGTGCCATGTTGGTTTACGGGTACATTACGTATTGCTAGAAATGGCATCTGCGTGGCACAATACTTTTTCTGTGACAGAAATTGTCACGAGATCAATCACTGGACCCATAAAGCCAAAAGTTGTGTCTGTCCACATTGTTCGTTTGTGGGTCGCCCATGATCAGGTGCTGAACGGCATATGTGTCAACAGAAACTCAGCTGACTCGGCCATTTTGGGCGCTCCTGGATCACCCGGTTTCACTGCCGTCGCCCGGCCTTCCAAAACTGTTTGAACCATTGAAAACTAACGAAGAGCAGTCTCCGTGGTCTGCTACATTAATTGGCATGCATTTCTGATGGGGCTTAGTCCAGAGGCCGAACAAAAAGTTCAAGGCAGCTCTTTTGTTCGTCGTGCACGAATATCTCAAGAGGCGAAAATCAGACACTAATTTGCAAGAACCCACAACAGGATAGAAAAAGCAAAGAATAAAACGACAAAAGCCTCAAATAGCACAATGTGGAACTGCCGTAGGCACACAAACCTGGTCGTTCTAACCCTAAAGCTCAGGGAGCATGAGTGTCAGTCTTTTTCAAGCAGCCCATGTATTTTCTCCCTTATTCTTTTCCGTTGATCAAGTTCAGCCCTGCCGTTCTCGAAATAACTCTTCCGTTTTCCCTTTCATCCTTCCAGGTCATCAACAGATATACCTACAGTGTTTGGTAGTAGTTCGGAATACCTATCACGACATTTCGGGAGCCAATTATTTCGGGGACATTACTTTATGTCACAAACTTGTCTTTGTTTCGCTTTGAAAGCTAACTAACTCTCATAGTTAGCTCATAGTTCTTTAGTTAGTTAGCTAGCTAACTAACTAAAGAAAGCTTGACCTCACGAACCAACTCTCATCATCTTGTTTTGATTGTCGTCCACCTTCTGCATGATTTTTACCGACATTGTTTGGTTTTTACCTAAAACTGTTAAGAACACGACAAAACGCCTGCAAAATTGCATCTATCAAAAATGTCGGCATAAGTACAAATTCTGCACTGTTTGCAACCCAGTGTTTTACGGAATATGATGTTTCCAAAAGTCTCTCAGGTGTTGAGGAAAGATGCACACTTCTCTTTATAGTTTATACAAGAACGCAGTGTGATACTGGAAACATGACCACGAATTGCAGTAAATTTGTACGTTTTGGGAAAGTGCGGTCAGCATGTGAGCGTGGCATTGAGATGTTTTGTGATGGAAATGAAGGCCGCTTCTCGCATTGCATATTGTGATATGTGCCTTCAATCACCACCAGCAAGAACTGATTCCGCAAAGAGAATGCTCTTCGTTAGACGATGTACGAATTGCTGCCGGTCTCACTTCCAGGCGAAGGGTATGGGAAGTATCTCGTGATTGCAGCATCATGATTCCAACATGACATTTGCAAAACGTTGCAGATCGCGTTGACGTTGAGGCTATGAATCGTTGGAAGACTGTCACACCACGAAGCATGGCCGAATTGGAAAAGTCAGGCTACCTGATCAGTTCCATTGTCGATGACGGATATTCCAGCAATTCCAATGAAAGCGGTCATCGTCACTCGTGGAATGATGACAATGACTTCATGCAGCAGTGGAACGAGAGCTACTATTTTGCCAATGAGTCCTCCTCAGCGCTACCGCCGCCATCAATTGGCACGTCATCGTCAGGAAATGACTCACTTCTCCTTGGACCTGAAAGTGGCATCGATGGAGGAGATCCAGAGGTGACAATAATGGCTGCCACTGCAATCACATTGGGAGTTATCATCTTAACAACAGTCATTGGTAAGTCAGACTTTCGAAGGCAGTTCATTCTATTTACTCGTTTAATGCGGTAGTTCTTTTTGATTGATTTGTTCGAGCAAATGAATGATTATCGTTTATCACAAAAAAGACTTGTGTCTTGGACAGTGAAAATGAAAGCAATTTCAATTTTCGGACACACACGTTGACTGAACGCGATGCGCCTGTTTTTTTTTTCAATGGGACCAGGCCTCTCCTTTTGCCCCACATTTCTGGATGTCCTCAATGATCAGGATGTGACCTTTTACGGGGTTCCGAGTAGCCAACGCATATTCCGAACCGAAGACTAAAATATGGGAAAATGAAAACTTCATTTATTTTCGCGCACGGCCACGATTTAGCCGAGGGTGGATACCTTACTGTCTGCAAGAACCAAGATAGGTGAGACTTCTGTCCAATTCTGCAGTAGTGTCCATTTTAGGTTTTTAGAAAAGCCATTTCATTCAGTAGTCAATCTGGATCGCAAATGTGCTCATAAGCAGTCCATCATGGCCGACTTCCGGAGATCGTGGGGATGTTGAGAGTTTGGGGATTTTGGTGTTGGTGAACAAATACTTTTTTTTACTCTCAGCGTTCAGCAACCGGTATTATCGCCCTCTTCCTGTTTAATGCGGTGCTATGCATGCTTTCTTTAACAGACGTGAACAACAAATTTGCTTTTCTGCGGTGCGGTGAGGTGCGGTTGCAAAACTTTGCGAAAGGAGAAAAGTTTTCTAAAGCAGCAGCAGAGCCAGCCGACCGAACAAAATGAATGCAAGCAGAAGGTGATTTTAAGCCCAGTTGAGCTGCGTGTAAAACTTTTCTCAAATCTGCGTTGCTCAATCAACTCAGCATGCCCAACTGGTGAGGAGGGAGGGGATGATGAGAGAGAGAGGGAGAGAGAAAGGACGGAGAGAGTGAAAAGAGGGAGATAGGGAAGGATGGAGAGAGACAGAGGAAAAGAGGGAATGGAGATAGAGGGAGAGGAAGAGAGAGCGAGAGAGAGGAAGAGAGAGGGAGGGAGGGAGAGAGACAGGAGGAGAGGGAATAAGAGGGAGCGAGAGAGGCAGAGAGCGGGAGATGGAGACGGAGAGAGAGGGAGAGAGGAAGAGGGTGCGAGGGAGGGAGAGAGAGGGAGAGTGTGATAGAGAGAATGAGAGCAAGCGAGAGAACGAGAGAGCGCAGCCTTCAGCCTTTAGCCTTCAGTTATGGGGAATCATGAACTTTGCCAGAATGGAGAGAAGCACGGTTCCGCTTTCTTTTTTCTTTTTCTATTTTTTTCTTCTTTGTTTATTTGCCCGTTTAATAAGCCTCCTTTCATCTCCACAGCGTCCTGCTTTTTGTCGTTTATACTACAGTATCATTATTCGAGATTTCAACTAACGAAAAATTGAATAAAAAGTTCTTATTTTTTTCATCGTGGTATCTGATGCAGTAGAATATTCAGGCCAGTCAAGGTTGTGGCTTAGACACCAACAACAACTTTCACGTCTCAGTCTTGAAAACAGGGTGGGCAGAAAACTTTCTTGGTGGAAACTTTCTTGGTGACATTCGGCGAATTTTGGCATATGCCGCGTCGCTTGCACCGCGTTGCTTCCCGGTTGTGCTGCTGGGAGGGAGCTTGGCGGCCAAAGCCATTCGTCCATCGGATTGGACGTTAAGCACGTGGCCCTGTGTGCAGCATCAGACTGCGCACGTTAAACAACGCCGCCCAGCAGAGTGTCCATTTGAAGCCAGGCAGGTTACACAGCCATATCACAATCCACAATTCTCCGCTTAGCAGACCATGACTCTCTTCGGAAAATCTCGCGTGTTGACACACGAGTGCCGTAAAACTGATCCAAACCGTCTCCGTTGATTGCAAACCGGAGTTAGGCTGATAAATTAAACTGTGGCCTTTGAGAGGATCTCGGAAACACTTGCAGTTCGCTCATATTTACCAGAAATAGCCCTAGCATCACGCACAAGAACTGCCGTAAAAACACTTCAAACCTGTGCGAAAAAGAAAAAAAAACAAAAACACGTTTATCCGGTTAATTTTAAATCGCCCTGTATAATGCAATCATAGGCGAAATGCCGTACACGAAAGCTGATTCCTTGAACAATGTCGTCAACATCAGAGGTCCCAGGATTGCTTTATTGATTACGTATTTTATTTTTATTGTTGGAGTTTCCTATTCTCAATAAACAGGCTTAAAAAGATCACTAGAATGCTACCACAGAGGTGACTGGCAAGAGGTTGGAAAACGCTCACCGTTTTCAGTCCCATAACGGACTGAAAACGGTCAGAGAGATACCCTGCTCTACCCAACTGATAGTGTCACTATCCATGCAGCCCTAGGAATTCTAAGTTTCTGATCAAGAGTCTGTGGCTAATCAAAAGTATTCAACAAGTTAGCAGCATAATAGCGTCAACCATTAAAAGAAACCGGCAGAATTTATGTAATCGTATACATCTGTTTTTCCCATTTAACTGTTGCCTCCGAAACTTTTTTCCTTCCTTTTTACTCTCACTAAAGGCGGCAGAAATTGAAGCGTCAGATTGCAACAAAGCTTTCTGGACGTGAAGATTTTGACCTCGCTTGTTAAGGAGGATCTCCAATTTCTGCGTCATGGATTTTTTACTAAAATCTTAACAGCCGCAATTTTTTACATGTATGAGTACATTAATTCCGCCACCACTATACACTACGGTCAATAGACCAAGCAATGGTCTTGCGTGAAAGCAGTTAGTTGAGTAGTGCACGAAAAATCAGGAGGGAAGCCGTGTTGGACTTCCGATAGCAAGGTGAATGAATCCAAGAAGTTTCTAATGTGTCTATATCCACGAGAAACTCCAATATTTTTGAACAAGTTTTTGGTGACGAGCGCTTCCAGCAAGCTGGGATATTCCTTCCCCTAACGCTGAATTGAACCTTTTGACCGGAAATTTCGATTCGATATCTGGTCTTCAGAAACGTTTTTCTAACGGTGTCAGGTCCCTCACTTGTCACGTGGGCCTTCAATTATGCTGATGATATCCGCTGTGGACCTAAAACCTAAAATGTTTTTAAAAAGCGGTCAAATTTCCAACCAAAACTGCGGCAGGTGCTGCCGGGCAGGTACTCCTGAAATGGACATCAGAGACGGAAATTGGCGGCTTTCGCTGGAAACAATAAAATTATTCATAGTTTTCTATATCCCACCTTCGTTTTTTTCATTAAAACTTAAAAAAACCTTTGAGGTTTTCCCATTTTTTAATTGGATATGGTTGAAATGGTTGAATTAATGGGGTTTCATTTTTGAAAACGGTAAAAAGAAGCCATTGAGGTAGTAAAAATCTTTACATTAAAATTGCTTTGGGAATCCATTGCCTGCAAAAGTATCTCTCCTTTGAAGCTGAAAATTCTTTGTTCTCATTGAGATGTTGACAGCTGTGGGGTGGTGGGTGACGATAATTTTACAAGTCATTATTTTTATTCTCGGTCGATAAGGAAGAGGCGAACCTCAGCCGCAGCCCCAGCCTCAAGCCCAAACAATTATTACCGGCAAAAGTTGCGCAATCGTTCTTTCATCCGCCGCCAGACACAGCGGATCAGAGGTGCCTTTTTGGACCGCGGATTCAATTGGAGCGGAACAATTCGAATTTGATTATTCTGGGTAATAATAATTGTGTGGAACGTCTTCTTTCCAAAAAAAGTTTTGACAAGACGGTCCTGCTTTCACGACCAATCAGCAATTGAGATTCGAAAAGTCGTGGGATTGCTTTTGAATTTAAATCGCCCAATTTTTTTTTCGGTTTATAACCCATCGGTTCGATTGCTCATTGCTCCGCCCATTTCTCGGTTTCTCAGGTGACGACGAGCAACAGAATGCGTTCCGTGAATTTTTTGGAGGCTGTTCCGGCGGAGAGAAGGGTCAGGTGGAAAACTCTTCGGCGGAAAGTTCGGTGGTAAAAGCTCGATTTTTAAATAAGTTCCCATTGTATGACGGGGGTTGTCAATGAAAGTCAAGAAAACCTTGCCACATTCGGGCAAAATTAACTCCGAAGCAGTTTTCTACTGGACCCTTTAGTAGTTTTCCACTGTTATTAGAGATGGGGCGCAAGATCAGTCTCGTTTAAAATCCCATTGGAGGTTCCACGCAAACGGCCCACATAATGCTTACACTCTAAACACGAATTTCAGTTTGGAACACTATGTTTTATTTAAAACATAGTGTTCCAAACTTGGGCCTTGGTTCCAAACATGGGCTTGGATAGGAAGTGTTCTTTTAAAAACATTTATGGAACACTTGGTGTGTTCTTGGAACATACTGAGTGTTCCAAATCTGTGACATTCCTGTCACAGATTTGGAACATATGAGCGACACCTTAAGTGTTCCATTGGAACACATTAGGTGTTCGAAATAGCTGGAAATGAAACACTCAGTGTGTTCCAATAACGGACCAAGTGTTCCATTGATGTTCTTAAAGGAACACTTCCTATCTAAGCACATGTTAAAACACAGTGTTCCAACTGAACTTCGTGTTTAGAGTGTATGCATGCAGTGTCAAACCTTTGCAGGTAATTGTATATTCTCCCACGTACCTTCTCAAAATGTACATATGTATGGATGTACACATGTATTTTATCAGTGTAAAATCTGCCTATATTGTTCAACATCCGGGTGGCAGGGGCAGGGACAACCCTCGTCGCCAAAGGACGTTTTTCCACTTCGACCTCTGAAAAGGCATGGCGGAGGGAGGGAATAATTTCCTTTTGTGTTTTATCATTAAAAAAATATCCAATACATCATTTTTTAGGCTTCTCGCAGTTCCGATGAGACCTCCGCTGCCGTCTGCCCGTTGCCCCTGCACTACTTCCCCGGATTCCTCACCTCTGAATGCTCCAACCTGTTCCTGCCCTACCGTGCCCGGCGCCTTGCCCTCTCCTGTCCCTGCTCAGCGGGCGAGAAATTGCAATTTCACTCATCCACGTCCATTGCTGCGCTGCCACAGTTTTTCAAAACGAAAAAACGTCCGTTTGGTTTGTTTCACTGCTGTGACACAAGCACAAGCGGCCGACTTTTTCGACCGCCTGCTGGACTTTGTCTCCACACATCGCCTGGCATGGAGTCATAGGTATACAGAATGTTTCAAAAGTCTCTGAACATTCTTTTGTGGACATTCGAACTGCATGTGCGTGGCATTCATTTCTTGTATCGAGAAACCCGGCGAACAAATTTGTGGGACAAATGTTTATTCCAATGGGACGCCAACCAAGCCAGGTTCGCGGGCCCTCGTAAAACTCCCAAACTAATTCTACCCTCCACTTGAATCAAATGTGCCACGAGATCCTTCGGGGTCCTGCGTCCCGCAACCGTTGGGGGTTGGCACCCTTTCTGAACAGGCCTTCCGGAGGTGAGAATGTCTCCTTTGTTGTAGACCTGTATTTGTGACACAGAATATTTCCAGAACGGACAGAATAAATTGGTGAATATTCGAGAATTGTGAAATACAACTTGGCGGGAGCGGAGGGAAGCCGGGGACGACGGGTCATTGAGAGCGGCGACGACGGGTCGTTTAGAGCGGGGACGACGGGTCGTTGAGAGCGGAGACGACGGGTCGTGTTAATGCAACAGATGTCTTTGACATGTCATCCATTTGGAGTTTGGAGATGAAAAAATTAAAAAATAAAAAATAAATTATCTATCAGCCGCTAATCTGTTTTCGTCGGGTGCTGAACCGCATCGCTCTTTATCTTTTTGTTGTACAGTGACGGAAACAATTACATTGGATCATGGGAGTCATTATTGTTTATGTGACTGTAGACGGCTGCATTTTACCACTGGCACAGACCATCCACCGCCAGCGTCGATGTGATGAGAGAAAAACGGAGTCTTATCAGAACTCTGGAGGCACACAAGGCGGAAAAGGAAGCGGCTATTGCTTAGGTCTTTCATGCACTTTCTAAATTCTCCACTTTTAAGGGGCCTGATTGTCAATGGTGGGACCCTGTCTCCAAGATTTGATGCGCTGTTGTTTGCAAAAGCAAGCACACTGGCGCGTTCTCTGAATATGCCCCCCATGCGGATGGATGGATGAACCAAATATTCTACCAAGCAAGTGAAGCCACCATGTGTGTTGGAAGATGTGGGTATTTCCATGGTGCAAAAATATGTCTCCAGAAGTGACCTCTGAGAGCTACCGAGTCTATTTCGTCTATCATTTCTCCACATGACTCCATATGACCTTCATAATATGAGCACCATATGACCTCCATATAACTCCATATAACTCCATATGACTCCATATGACCTCCACATGACCTCCATATGATCTCCATATAACAAAGCAATGGCCATGGTAGACTTGGACCTGTGTCGTTTTACCCATTAGTTTCCACAATTACCTAAGTGAGTTGTCAAAATTGAGTTTTGGTATATTGAGAAATTTGTAGCCAAACTCTCTGTCCTGTTCTGTTCTGTTCCATCCCAGCTGGAGACAGATTCACTTCAATTTATTAATTTGTTAAACAACTGCGGTCTGAAGCAATGACACAGTCTGGTCGCCTATCGAATTTCTGTCCGGATAAATTTTGGTCCAGAAAAGCAGAAAATACGAAATAAGGGGGCATTGCAATTTCACCGCATTGTATAGTTCATGTTTCTTTTTACGCTTGCACCGCTGGGATCCCTTTCTTTTTTTTTCTTCTGCTCAAAACCCAACTTCTGTGCATGCCGATTATTTCCAAGGGCAGATTTTGATTTCTTTTTTCCTTGACAGACAGCCCTTTTTATCCCTGAGAGAAGTATCTCTGCGGTTCTTGCAATTTCACCGCATTGTATAGTTCATGTTTCTTTTTACGCTTGCACCGCTGGGATCCCTTTCTTTTTTTTTCTTCTGCTCAAAACCCAACTTCTGTGCATGCCGATTATTTCCAAGGGCAGATTTTGATTTCTTTTTTCCTTGACAGACAGCCCTTTTTATCCCTGAGAGAAGTATCTCTGCGGTTCTTGCAATTTCACCGCATTGTATAGTTCGTGTTTCTTTTTACGCTTGCACCGCTGGGATCCCTTTCTTTTTTTTCTTCTGCTCAAAACCCAACTTCTGTGCATGCCGATTATTTCCAAGGGCAGATTTTGATTTCTTTTTTCCTTGACAGACAGCCCTTTTTATCCCTGAGAGAAGTATTTCTGCGGTTCTTGCAATTTCACCGCATTGCATAGTTCATGTTTCTTTTTACGCTTGCACCGCTGGGATCCCTTTCTTTTTTTTTTCTTCTGCTCAAAACCCAACTTCTGACAGAAACAGAACAAATTATTTCCCCTGACTTTTACAAATGCCATGCAAATTCATGTTTTCTTCGGGGTGGGGATGCATAGCCGATTATTTCCAAGGGCAGATTTTGATTTCTTTTTTCCTTGTCAGACAGCCCTTTTTATCCCTGAGAGAAGTATTTCTGTGGTTCTTGCAATTTCACCGCATTGCATAGTTCATGTTTCTTTTTACGCTTGCACCGATGGGATCCATTTCTTTTTTTTCTTCTGCTCAAAACCCAACTTCTGACAGAAACAGAACAAATTATTTCCCCTGACTTTTACAAATGCCATGCAAATTCATGTTTTCTTCGGGGTGGGGATGCATAGCCGATTGTTTCCAAGGGGCAGTTTTTGATTTCTTTTTTCCTTGTCAGACAGCCCTTTTTATCCCTGAGAGAAGTATTTCTGCGGTTCTTGCAATTTCACCGCATTGCATAGTTCATGTTTCTTTTTACGCTTGCACCGCTGGGATCCCTTTCTTTTTTTTCTTCTGCTCAAAACCCAACTTCTGACAGAAACAGAACAAATTATTTCCCCTGACTTTTACAAATGCCATGCAAATTCATGTTTTCTTCGGGGTGG
>JASGXE010020734.1:0-31837 GCA_030068105.1 Sinentomon sp. SZTP_YWyxl
CATGATTGCAATGCTTCACATTTTATAGTATTCTTGACCCCGTCCCCCAGAATCTTCTCATTACTCGTAAATAGACTTTAATATTGATGCTTTAGCATTTCCACACATCAAGATTTTTAAAACAATGCCTGTACATGTGGAAAACAAAGCGAAAAAAAGGTAGGGAAGGGCACAAATGTCGCCGACATGCCAACAGGCACCGACCCCCGAAGAGGGTGACCAATCAAAGTGGAAGACAAAAACAGAAAGTTAGTTGCCGTGAAGAATTTATTTATCCTGGAAGATCATATTATTTATCATTGTTTTATTCAAATGTCTGGTGAATTGCCAATCTGCCCTGGGTTGTACCCAGGCAAATTATTAACCAAATGATGCTGAATCACATTTTGTTCTTTGAAACTTTTTCCCCTTGACATCCATGTTCATAACTGTTCAAGAAGTTTCATGTCACAAAATATGATAAAAACAGAAAAATTAAAGCCAAAGACCTTTGGACCTATGCCTGTGTCAAATCTAGTCATTTTAACAATAGGTAGTTCACAGCATATGGACTACATAAAAGATTACCTACAACAGCCTAAGAATAATAGCTCAAAAAACTGTGACCCCAATGCTAAGAATGAAAGAAAAATTGACTGTACATTTCATAAAACTGCAGTCAAGCATTTTTGCCTGTTCACATTTTGAGTCATTTACCAAACACAAACACCCAGAACGACAGGAATGCAACTATGGTTATCAACCTATTTTCAAAGAAGAAAAAAAAGTCGAAAAATGACAAAAATGCCAATACTCGTACATTTGATAAAAAGCAAGCACCTGGAAACGGGATCTTCAAAAATCCAAAATCCACAATAAACACCCAACACCCAGACAGGAGTACGTAAAGCCATAAAGAAGGCAAACGAAAACTTCCTGGTTGAAAATATAAACATACCAAAATAGCTGAGGAAAACAGGCAAGAAGATAAGTCCATGAGCAGCTCCAAAAATGACAAAATAGCTGAGGAAAACAGGCAAGAAGATAAGTCTATGAGCAGCTCCAAACATACCAAAATAGCTGAGGAAAACAGGCAAGAAGATAAGTCTATGAGCAGCTCCAAACATACCAAAATAGCTGAGGAAAACAGGCAAGAAGATAAGTCCATGAGCAGCTCCAAAAATGACAATGCCGAGGATATCCTGAAGTAAAACAGCTGCAAGACAGATGCGAATGTGCAAAATTAAGAACAATAATGCCCCAAACTTGGTCAGAGTTATCCCAGAGAGCACTAGCATGGAAGGAGAAAAGGGAGAAAAAAATTATCTAGGAGTCAGCTGACACAACAGCCAGTGTACAATAGATCAGAAACAGCAGAAGCCCATAATCCATGTAGCATTTTTTTGCTCCGGTACAAAATGACTTATAAATTGGCAGCCCACTGAGGAAATCAGGCAAGAAGATCCAATTTTCCACTGAGCTGGAGCTCCAAAAATGACACAAATTGGAGCTGATGATGCATACAACAGGCAAGAAGGATAATGTCCAGTCCAGCAGTTCCAAACTTTCAGGTATCGGACAAGATGGGCTGAGGACAATTCTTACTTGTGCAAGAAGATAAGTCCATGAGCAGGTGCTTCCAATTTGGCCAAGTCAATCACCAAATAGCTTTCTGCTAGGCCTAAAGAAAGGGCTTCTGACTGAGTCAGAGCTCCAAAAATGACAAAATAGCTGAGGAAAACAGGCAAGAAGATAAGTCCATGAGCAGCTCCAAAAATGACAAAATAGCTGAGGAAAACAGGCAAGAAGATAAGTCTATGAGCAGCTCCAAACATACCAAAATAGCTGAGGAAAACAGGCAAGAAGATAAGTCTATGAGCAGCTCCAAACATACCAAAATAGCTGAGGAAAACAGGCAAGAAGATAAGTCCATGAGCAGCTCCAAAAATGACAAAATAGCTGAGGAAAACAGGCAAGAAGATAAGTCTATGAGCAGCTCCAAACATACCAAAATAGCTGAGGAAAACAGGCAAGAAGATAAGTCCATGAGCAGCTCCAAAAATGACAAAATAGCTGAGGAAAACAGGCAAGAAGATAAGTCCATGAGCAGCTCCAAAAATGACAAAATAGCTGAGGAAAACAGGCAAGAAGATAAGTCTATGAGCAGCTCCAAACATACCAAAATAGCTGAGGAAAACAGGCAAGAAGATAAGTCCATGAGCAGCTCCAAAAATGACAATACCAAGGTATATCCTGAAGTAAAACAGCTGAAACAGCTGCGAATGTGCAAAATTAAGAACAATAATGCCACCAAACTTGGTCAGAGTTATCCCAGAGAGCACCTGTAAGGAAGAGAAAAAGGGAGAAAAAAATTTTAAGCAGGAGTCGTGACACAACGCCCAGTGCACCATGGTCCAAAACGAGAGAAGTCCAAACGTGTAGGATTTTTTGCTCCGGTACAAAACACGACTTTTAATTAGCAGCCCACTGATCAATCAGAAAGATCTACTTTTCCACTGCCTGGGGAGCTAATACACATAATTTAGGCCTAATGATGCATACAAAAAAAAAAGGAAATGTCCAGTCGAGCAGTTGCAAACTTTCAGCCATTGGACAGATGGGCTTGCACAATTTTTACTTGTGCAGGTTAGTCCATGAGAGGTGCTTCCAAGTTTGGCCAAGTCAATCAGCAAATGCTTTCTTCTGGGCCTAAAGAAAGGGCTTCTTCTCGATCTGAGTAAAGCGAGAGTGAGTTATGTGAATGAAAACAAATCTGATGTGTGTTCTTACAAGCTGTTGCTTCTGTAAGGTTGTTGCTTTGCAACAAATGTAATAGGAAGTTGTTGCTTTTGTAACCAATGGAAAAAAGGAAACAACACGGTGCTTCAGCTGGCTTTTTGTAATCAAAATTCGGTGAGTCTGGCCTGTTGCAACAGGGAATGTTTCATTTCACCCCTTCAAAAACACAGACTAGAACTGTCTGTGCTGTTTAACAAGGACTAAACCAAACATAGATAGCACTTACACATGAACCCATGTTGACTAGAGCATCCCGGGCACGTTCGATCCGGTTAGCTTCAAGAGAACCACAAAACGAATGTACAATGTGACTGCAGAATTCAACTGCAATGCCAACAGCCTGAAAGAGTCACAGAATAAAAACATGACCGTGAAATATCCATTTGATGATGCTCTTCACACTTTCGAAAGAGTGCTCATGCTCAACATTTTCACAAAATGGTCTTATTGTCAGAGATATCTTCAGGAATGATTCAGCATAAGTTCTTTACGATAACACTAACTATTTGCAAAGGTCATTAAGTAGTTTACTTTTTGAGATCTAACAAATGCTGTTATAAACATCCAGATTTTGTATCAATGAGCTTGAAACTGGCCCAAGGCATGACAACTACATGATGGGGTTGTGCCCGATCACTTCCGTTACAGTAATCATAGGAAAAAATGCACTACCTTAATCACAGGATAAACTGCGACAACTCACCTAACTGTTTTCAAGTCGATTACGTAGGTCACCTTGCCCACATCATGAGTCAAACTGAACTGTTTCGGAATCAGCAGACTACATACGAATATCTGTTGGTGCGAAGCCAAAAGGATCTGTTGAACTCTGTTACAATGTTGGCTTCATCTGGTGGAGATGGGAAGAAGATGCGGTTGGAGTTGTTGAAGTGTGGCTCCCACATCGAATTGAGATAGGAGACATCTTTGTGGTTGACTACGATGCTATCCTTGACAATCTGGATGCCAATCTCGTTGCATCCACCATTCAACAACTCCAACTGCATCTTCTTTTCATCTCTACCAGATGCAGCCAATATTGTGTGCAGTTCAACCTCAACGGATACATTCGCTTTTCACTGGTGCTAACCCAGTCCAGTTTGACTCGTGGTGATGTCGCCAAGGTGGTCTGCGAAACTGATGTCAAAACAGTTAGGTGTCGCAAGGTTTCTTCTGATTATGGTTATTACAATGTTTCCTGTGATTACTGTAATAAGAAGTGGACAGGCAGCCATAACAAAAATCATGCAAGACTCATGGAGATATTGTTCATAAAGACAGAAAACAAGCAGTTTATCACAAACAAAAAAGACAAGGCTGCGATATCTTCAAACAAATAATGCAGTAGAGTTTCAATGGCGGTGTTTTTCCACTTTCATGCTTTCAGAACCAATCCGTACACAATTTCTGATCCGCTGTTCATGTGGGTTCAAAAGCAGTATCACCCGATTGCTTTGATTGCATAGTTTTCAAAATCAAATGGACAAACTCTAGAAATATACAGCTGAGACTTACCATAACTAGATTAACAAGTGACAATGCATTAAGTGGGACATTCCACAAGTACAGTAGGCCACCAATGTCAACTATGATCATTGTAATTGATATCATTGTGATGAAAGCAGCATGGATATGCAAACCAAGAAGAACAAATGTGACGACAAATATCGTCACCATGGAAATAGAAATGCTTATCAAAGTGTTTGACCACATCGTTAGATACTGTTCGTAAAATACGTAGAAAATGCTGAAATGAGAAGGGACAAAATCAAATGTAAAAATGGTAGGTAAACCACTAAACCAGGTCAGAGATGGCGGACAAAAATTGATCAAGAGAAGGGCAAAGTGAAAATTATGACAAAAAAATAAAAAATAGAGAAAGGAACCCTGTCCCTATCCAAGAAAAACTCAACAATTCCATTTCCTTGGCCAAAAAGAGTGATCTTTAAGACCATTTGGCATCAAACTCAAGAGAAACGTTTTACTTTCATACCGCCCACCACAGAATTATTGTAAATTTTGCTTGCCACACTGAAGTTCTCTCTAAAACCTTGAAACCGGAACTTCCCATTTCAAGGCATTGGAGAGTACTTCAATGCGCAATTTCCAGAAATTCCAAGAATACGTTTGCACGCCAACTTAGGAATAACAAAGCACATCAAGATGCCACTGATTTGACATTGCAGTCTGTAACCAAAAGGCAACTAATACTTAAATTGCTTTTGGGAAACTTTTGATGCTACTTGCGACGAGCTGTTTTATCTGTATTGAAAAGAAGGGCTACCCAAATTTGCTGCTCCGAATGGAAGTCACCAGTCTAGAGCACGCTGAAAATGGTGATAATTTTTGGAAAATTTCGCTCAAAAGTAAAAAAAAAAATTCGTTATTTGGTGGTGGAAATAAAAAGGCAAGAACCTGTCAAAAACACATTTTCAGATTTTTTACAATGTTACTTTGAATTTCATAGGAACAACACATCAGAGAAATGATGCAAATACACTGAATAAGAGACTGAGAAAAGAGCAAAAGAGAAAGCTCAGTCTTTCAAATGATTTTGTGCACTATGTTTGCCACTTAATTAAAAAAAAAAAAAAAAGGAAAGGAAAGGAAAGGAAAGGCATGACGTCTTCGCATGTAAAGCTGAAAAAGGGAGATATTTCGTGGAAATCAATGAATTTCGGAAATTTGGAAAATGGAAATTTTCATATTTTGTGGAAAATCGCCCAAAAACAATTGCTAGAATTGCCTTTCAATTGACTGAAATGATAAAGAAATCACAAAAGATGGTTGAAATGGTTGATTTCATTTTGGCGCTGCCAATTCCTTATCACCATTTGCAATGTGCTCTTGGGAAATTTGCACTTGGATTTCCTCCCTGCTGTGACTACTTTGGCAGAATTATTACATACACACACAGCTAGCATTGCACAGAACAACACAAACGTGAGGCTATGCCTGTTGGCAAGTATCGTAGTGTTAGAGGGAAGCCCCATGCAAAACTGGCTCATCATTTGTCACATGCCCACTTAACAGAATGGCCACTGCGTTTCTCGAATCAAGTTGCATGATATCATTTTGGTTCCAGAGATGCCAAACAAACAAGGAACTATTTGCTTTTTTTACGAGTGTTGTCATTTTTTTATTAGTTCACTGGATTTTGGGTCTCAGCACAACAAACCCCACGTTCACATTGGCACATTTTCTGTTGTTGGAGACAATGACACTTTCTCAGCAATTCCTGCTAACACGTCGCTTCCAATCAGCTTAGGGAGTTCAACAAAGCATCGATAGAGAGGTGTTCATTGTAACACATCACAATTTCCAAGTTTCCGCACGTTAAAATTTACAGAAAATACAAGAATGTGTTTACGTTGACAAAATGCAAGAATGTGTTTACATTAACTTAGCAACAACACTTAGGAACACAGGAAATTTTAACACATTACAATTTCCTTGTTTCCGCACGTTAAAATTTACAGAAAATGCAAGAATATGTTTACGTTCACTAAGGAACAACACTTAGGAACACAGGAAATTGTAACACATTACAATTTCCAAGTTTCCGCGCGTTAAAATTTCCAGAAAATGCAAGATGACATTGTACGCTATGCTCAGGAACAACAGAATAATCACAGAATGGGCACCACGAACGGGAAACATCGTTTTCAAAATTTAACAAATAGGTCGCAAACAATTTGTAAATGTTGAAAATGGCGACGTTTCGCTCCCACGAACATCAGACACAACACAGACCTGGAAGACCTCTCCGGAGAACTCACAATACCTAAAAACAGCCTTACGTGCCAATGGCTTCTCACAGCACATCGTCAAGCATTCATCGATTCCGCACAACATAAGGCATGTAAGATTCATCAATCCCCGCCACTCATCACCGGTCCACCAACCTACCTCCCCGCCACCACTGTTGCCATTCCTTATCAACCAAGACTGCAGTCTTTCCTAAGCTACCACCTTGCCCCCCGTAGCATTCAAATCGGCCCCAAACTCAAGAACTATTTCAACCCCTGTAGTATGACCCAAAAGAAAGCGTATCAATGTAAAATATTCTGTGCAACAACTGCCCCAAACATTCTACGTAGAGGCAAAGTTCCCCCTCTAACACTGCATTTCACAACATCGAGCAGACATCCAACACAACTGCCCTCTCCCGCCTTGCTCTTGCAACCGGTCATACCATCAACTTCAATGCAGCCCAAGTCAAACGCAACTGCGACAAAATGAGAAAAAATCTGAGTCCTGGACAAACAAGCTATGAACGACGACCCAGGCACAATGTTTGCCTGGCAACAGACACGACTCACTAGCTCCACCCAAAGTATGCCTGTTTTGCCACCTCTCCCCCTCCTGATCCCAACAGATGACTTCGCCCTGGATTCCACCGAATTCAACCTCAATCCCACATAGCAACAGCTGCCCGCCCTACCCCGCAACCAAATGAACACCCAAAACACCAACAACTCCAAACCTCACGTTGACCTCTTCATAAAACACAGGCCCACACGTAAGCAACAATCGGACATGTAGTCAATCTGGGTCCAGCATCAGCGATCTGTTTCGATCTTGTGCTTAAACCCAAATGGGGCTTTCAAATTTTGATTTAATCTCCTTTCTCTGGGAACTGGATAATTTGAAGGGGCACCTTGGCCCTAGTGGCGGAGAATTATGCACCATTTTACATCAATGTCAAGTTTGCCAAAAAGCCCTCGGCTGATTTACCAAATAGAAGATGCAGACATAAGTCCATGTTTCGTAAAATGGTGCCTCAAATGCCAGTTGACACGCAAATAAAAATGTTACCTACCTATATGGAAAGACTTCGGCCCGGTCTTCCTTCTTCTTCACCCCCTTATTCAACATTTTTGTCATGTTGTGAGCAAGCGACCTTGCTGATTCAATGGCATCGTAATAGTCCTTTGAGTTTTTCAGAATTGTGTGATATGTCATGAAGTAAGAGGCAGCCACCCGAGTATCATTGTCCTCTGTCAGAAGTCTCACACCCTGAAAAAATATATGAGAAAACGGTTAATGAGAGTCAGATACGAGAAATTAACATTCTGCTAGACCATCTGAGAAAATTAACAGGACAGTATACGCTATCCATTACATCAGACACAAGTGCAATCTATCCATTAATTAACACTAAAACAACATCGAATTAACACTCGTTCACGTGCAGAGCTAAAATTGAAATTTTGAGCAGGGAGCCCATTGGGCTCCTAGTAATTCTTTCAGGGCACCCAAGAATAGATCTGGAAGCCTGCACGTCTCAGTTCGGAAATACGCATTTTGGATTTACCACTGGCTTGAAGATGTTTGAACAACATCTTATGAAAAGCTTCTCACTCAAAATTGCATGAAGAGTTTAGTTGTTCTATCCCGGCTGGGCAGCTTGAATGAACTTATCCAGCCTGGAAATGGAACGACAGCCAACATATCTGTCAGATTTCAAGAGGGTGAAGGGCTAAGACATCACCTAAAATTATTATTGTTCCATTTGCATCGGTCAAATTCTGCTCGGAAGTTTCATCTCAACTCTCTCATGCACGCAACATTGTTGGATTTCGTATGAATGCGATGCGCTACATCACCGTCTGTTGAAAATGGACTCGCCAGGGTGGAGACAAGAATATGAACGCATTTCCATTGCGGTAGCATTTGTCTGTCCGTGTCATGTAAATTGTTTGTTGTTGCATTGCCTATCTCTCTCTAAGTTTGATGCTGTTGAGTTGCGGACAGATAAGCCCGTCTCATAAAGACAATGCATGGATGCATATCCAATTAGTTGGACAAATTTTCTCATCCATTTTTGCGCCGGTTTGGCAATGCCTTGAATGGGTTTTTGGCCCTAAAATTTAAGAAGCCCGTCAGGCTTCTTCCTGACATGAAGTGAGAGCCCACTTGGGATTTCGGTTGCCACCCACTTGCAGCTTCTTGCTGCCTTCGAGCCCTGGTCATGTACAAACGGTTGGAAATGTACAAATGGTCCTTTGTGGAAGTAATTCTCCAAAAAAAAAAAAAAAAACTCGAGGGAAAGTTGGATCATTTTGTCAAACTGAAAGGAGGGGTAATCCCCTCATATGTGCAGGTGGTTGTTGTCCCTAACTCAATTTCTGGATGGATCAAAACGTAAAAAAATTTTTGCTAGAACCGGCAGTTGCAGAAGAAAAACTACAATCGGAATGAAATCAGCATCAAAACAAAATAGAAAACATATTCCTAACAGTGGCTCATTTCAATTTCAATGGCTGTTTTTATTCAAGTTGATGGAATGATGCATGAAAGGTTAAAAAAATTGCAAAACAGAAGTCCACAAAAATATACAGCAACTAAATCATGAAAGGTGTGAATATCTGACATTAGTTGAACACGAGCACTCAGAAAGGTCCTCATGCCTCCATTCACAAGCAACCTTGAACACTTTCCAACAGCATGTCCCGTTAATTTTTATTATGCCGATAGTTGAAAATGGTGCAGAGATCACCGAGCAGCGTTCAGCAAAATTTGTCATCATTCTTTCATAAAAAGGTGTGCCTGAGAGATGGGTCACCCAATTTGAACAGGGCTTGATGCAAATTCATACCTCACACAAATTGTCTTGGTGCTTTGCGGTGCATGCCACCGATTCAAAATAGCACCTCGGAGTAATAAACTCCTGTGTACACAGAATTTTGGTGAGGACTGTATCATTGTTCTGTGACTGGATGTGCCGTTCACTTTTTTATTTTGGCGGAGAAAAACACATCCAGCCACTGAACAATGAATGATGAAAATGACTTCTAAGAAGAGTTGACATTAACTGCTTTTCAATACTTTGTCAGGAGAAATGCAATTAAATCTAGTCTTCGTTGTAACAATAATTTTGCTGTCACATCAGAATTATTGAGACAAACCTGTGAGTATGCAGCATGACCTCCTTTTGGACAAGCTTCGGATGGCAAATCCTGAAGAAACCATTCGACATATTGTTGAAATCACCAGCATTGGGACGCTGAGTAATCGGGTCGATTTCAATTGGGCAATTCTCGCAATCTGATTCTAAACAGGCAGGGAATTCATAAAAAAATCAGAATTCAAGAGTGGGAGAATGAAAAAAGCACTTTGCGGAAAAAGACGAAATGAAGCAAACTCGGCATGTTGGGCGGGAAAGCCGAAAGGACAGAAAAGGCAAGCTTCATGAAGTTTGATGCACAACAGTTCACGATCATCAATGATCATGTGCAAACACTTACCATCAATGCAAGATGAGACTTATGGGAGGCAACACACTGCCGTTGGTACATGCATGACAGACACTCTTTAATGATCAGAGCCCATTCATGGAGATAACACCTTGGTTCGTACGAAGGGTTGTCAATACGTTTTAACAGCTTAACAAATCTACATTTCTCTGCAATTATCTCCATTAAATTCTTTCAAAGTAATCTCCTCCAGCTTCGATGCAACGTTGGAGCCCCATCCAATCATCCACTTATCGAAAGCTTCCTTCCTTGTAGGTTGATTGAGGTATGTACAGTGGCGAGAAAATTACTCATGCCATCAGTTGCTGCTGGTTTTTCGATCTTTCTGAGAAAACTGGGAGAATCGTGGTGATATTAGGTTCAAGAAATCGGATTCTGTTGCACAGAAATATGCATCAAATCAGTGATGGAACGCCAATTTCGATGGCTTCAAGATTTCCCCAAAAACCCGTAAGAAACGTCACCATGTGTGGTCAAATTAATTTTCTCGCCGCTGTACAGTCACAGAAACAATAATGACTCCCGGACATGAGTTGAATGGACTGTCAGATTTTTTGCAAGTCTTCCCAGTGCCATGCGGTTCGGCATTTCCTTATCAATATCCATGTTTTTCAGCAGAGAAAAACGTCACACGAAATCAAGCTGTGAAAACTTCAAGCTTCAGCAATTTGAAATAAAAAAATTGGACTTGAAACATGAGAAGAACAACGTGAAAAGCTAATCTTGAGAGAGAAAACTCCGATTGTGAATAAAAAAACCGATTGTGAATAAAAATAACGGAATAGTGATCACACCTTTCGCACCAATGGAACCAGGAAGCCAAGCCGGAACTGCAAATTTCACATCATCATGCACCCATGGAAGTAATAAAGAAACCTGGAAGCAACAAAGCCCAGCGAAAATGGTTCCAGGTTGTGTTTCACTTTTCATCTGCAAATGCGCCACCATGTTGGCAAGAGCGACGGCGGAGCCGCCTGAAATGCGCAACAGTCAGCGGTGCGACGCCCACAGAAATGGAATTTTCTCTGCAACCTGGTGACGGATTTTGATGAAACTTTCTGTGGTACAAAGCTGAAAAATGAGCGAATTCAGATATGTATGATGATCCCAAACTTTGTGCAGGTAAAACTTCCAATCATTTGACAAATCTAACGTGTTGTTGTGAAGATGTTGTCAAATTCCGGGTTATTGCCACACATTTTCAATGTTTGTGCGATTTCTTCCATTGTAACAAGATTTCGACCAGTGGAAGAGTTGTAGGGGAAGCTTTCACCTTTCCAAAAACACCAAAATCATTGCATTTGAGCACCATTTGTCTATTTTATCTAGCGATAGGTATGCAAACATTGTTTTGTTTTCGACACAAAACACGCGTCAAAATTGACCGGACACACAACCAGCCGAGTTTGCAAACAAGAAAGAAGCCACCACGGAAATGACAGTGCAACGCATGCCGCTCGGATTAAGAGGAATGAACTGGGGTGAATTTTCAGAAAAGCCGGGGTGGTTCAGTGGTTCGGTGGAGTGTCTTGCGCGGTAGAGGACCCAGCTTCGATTCTCCGTCCCCAAAAGTTTTTTTTTTCAACTGGTTTGTGGACATTGTGGCAGCTGGCGTTCACCAAGGCTGAAGTGGCACACCAGGCAGCAAACGTGGGAAGGTTTGAATTGGCTTCAATTCCGTCGAAGCCAAACAAAAAACGATGAATTCCTTGTGCGCTTGAACGCGAGACCGCTCGAAAACACGAAATTGTGGGAAGTGGGTTTTGAAAATTAGCGACGCGTATTTTGTTTATCTCCGCAGACGAATCGGGGCACATCCCGATTTTGCGCGTGGAAAAAAGCAAAATAAAACGAAACTTAACCCAACCTTAGCAGCCAAACATTCCCCTTCACCTATCCTTCCCTTTTACCTAAACTACAGGGTGTCCCGAAAACATTTCGCCAAAATTCGTGGAGATGTTCCTGATGGCAAAACAAATCAAAATTAATGTGAAACATTTTGCTCCGGGCCCCCATTTCCATGAAAACCCCCCAAAGTCCCCCAAAATGGACCCATTTGCGGTATTCATGGGGGAGGTAAGGTTTCATCGTAGAACTGTCCAATTTTCAGGACAGGTTCTACGTATCGGGGAAAACATAAAATATGACAAAATTACCTGCGGGCCCCCATTTTCACGCAGTGTCCCCCCAAAAATCCAAAAAAGCCCGATTTGTGGTGGTCTTGTTTTAACTTTGATATTAAAAGAGTAAGTCACCGCACAAAAGCAATTTTTCGAGAACAGATTCCCAAATGTAATTGGCAGGAACTGAGCTGATTCCGAAATCGTTATTTCCAGAGAGCCCAATTTGGAGATTCCAAAAAGAGTTCGAATTCGAACCCTTTTTCGATAACGAAGCACTGCCGTTTTGGCAATGGATATTGGGACTGGAATTATTGAGATTAGTTTACCTTTGTCCAAATTTAGACGATCAAGTTCGTTTCCAAGTCCACTTCTGCCTTGTTCTATTTCTTCCAGCTTCCGTTCTTGGCCAATTTTGCTGCCGCTCCCCACAGCCGCATTTCAAAAAAGCTGTCATGGGCTCAACGGGCCGTCATCGCAATTTTAACAAATGAAAAATGCCATATTGATCCAAAATTCCACAAAATGCATGCTGTGAAGAACTCCGTCCTTCCGATCTGCTGCCAGGGCTCCACTCCATGGAATTCCGCTGGGGCTCGTCCGCATTGGCCCATGCATGCGACACTATGCCTACCGCTATACAGTCAGAAGTGCCTGGAAATTTTTCCGAGGTGCACTCAGGGACATAATTTAGGAGGGCATCGGTCTCACAGTCGAGAAATGCCTCGACGCGGCTCACTTTTTCCTCCCTGGCATGTGCTCTTGGCTTGCCCTGGTGGGAAGTTAGATCTCTGGAACACCAATTTTCCCTCAAAATGAACCTTGGTTTTTTAAAATTTAACAACTTGTTGGGGTCTTCGCCCCCAGACCCCCCCCACCAGGGGCTCTGACCCTTGGAACTCCGTTGGGGTTCTGCCACAGACCCCGTTTATTGGTGAACATCGCGACAAGACCCCCGTCTGGGCGGGGGTTTTGTCCCGCCCATGATGGGGTCTGGGCCGGAAAAGGCAACGATAACGCTTTACCTTTGACTCGGCAAGCGTTATCGTTTATTCTATCTTTAAACTGACTTTTTTGCCCAGTTGAAAAGTTAGTGTGGTTTTAGGCACATCCTGGAGCCTAGTGGTAGTACATTCCACCCAAAAATAAAAACAAAAATCGTCAAAAAGGAAAACGGAATGCGGTTTTGCATCGCACACTGCGTCCATTTCCCTGCATTTCCCATTCTTTTGCCAACGTGGTGGCGCATTTGCGGGAGAAAAAGGAAACACAAGGTGGAACCATTTCGGGCTGCAGAGAGATGGCGCTATGTTACTTCTAGTATTTTATTAAACTTCTTTGCATGCACCGCCATGCAACAAAAAATAACAAATGTCAAGAAATCAGTGGATTGGAAAACGTACCAAAATCGGAAGCCGGACAAAATGAGGAATTTTCCACGAATGAACGGCAACAGCCATCGTCACTGCCAGGCCGAAAAGCTGACCAGTCAAAATAATCATCAATCCAGGATGATGCTGGTCTGGCAATGAATGTCCTACAAACAAAAAATGAAAAACGTTTCGTGGAATTTTGCACGAAAAAAAAAACATTTTGAGAAAATATGACCTTTTAAAATGAATAATTATACCCATCTGGTGAAATTAAGATAAAATTGCGATAGCAGTTGTGAGAAAGCAGCTGCGGAAGGTCGGGGCACACCCATCTTTCACAATGCCTCGCGTTATGTGGGTGTTAGCCAGGATGATTCGTTGACAGATGAGTCCCCGAAGAATGGCCAAGATCATCTTTTGATGAATCTCCTCCAGGGTGCCAAAATACCTGGGGATACCAAGAGCATCCCTGCAACACGCCCAACAAAAATAAATGGGGTCCCTATCGTTTATGGTGGTGGGTGTGCAATGTGGGTACAGACCTGGGAATGTGGGTATAGGCCACCCTGGGTATTTTGCCAAACATTCTTGGAGAAGGCAACGCTGCCTGCTGTCAGGTGTCACATGTGGCATGAGCATATAAATGAAAAAGAGAGGTTATTCTATTGACCAGTTAATTATGAATCATGCTTTAAATCACCAAATAAATTCCCGAGCATTCACAATCCGTTCCATCCAAATCTAATAAAACAGAATAGGCACCCGATATCCCGCCTCCAAGTCATTGATGAAACCACAAGCATGTTTTACCAAGAAACAACTGGTGCATGGTTTCTCAAATTTTAAGTGCATGAGTTTCACACTTGTTATCCATGTCCATGGCTACTCATGGTCTTGTCAATATTGCGAATATTTCCATATTATGGAATGAACAGAAAAAATTTCCCGCATCCCGCCATAATTCAGAGGGAAAAAACGACTGTTCATTGGACAGGTGCGAGTGGGGTGACCCTGCTGATGTTTTACGGCCACCAAAATGCAATTCCCATGTGACCCTTGTGAGAAGGGAAGAGGGATTCCTGCATTTGCATTGCTCTGCGACAACTTTGAAACTCTTGTGACAACTTTGAAATTTGACCAGACATATTTCGTTCAGATTTTTGGAGATCTTTTGATACAATAGCTGACACAATAGCTCATTTCTACCACCAAACTAAGCACCAGTCTCTCAAACAGGCCAACTCAGTCTGACACTAGGAACTTCATGATTGCCATGATTGTCATTGGTAGAGAATAATGATCCAAATGGATGTAGTGCCAGCACAAAAATCTTTAGTCGTGCTCGTGTTGCGAAGAAACTGTGTTCGGAGAGCACCAGCCAAAATGCAGTAGTTTTGAGAACATATTAATAATGCTTATCTAACAGATAAAGAATGCTTGCCCATACTTTTGGCTTTGTCTCGATGCTGCATAGATCTGTCCGACTACCGAATCATAGTTGCAACCCAGACCACTGCAGATCTTATTCTGAATAGATTGGTCAGAATAATTTAAATTCCCTTTGACAACAAAGTAGACTGGAGGGCCAATCGACAAGTACTTGTTGAGGGCCTACGTGATTGAAAGAAAAAGATTGACAGTGAGAGGTGGACATCTACTGCAGAAGGTGTACACTGCCCGATTTCCAATGGAAGAAAGGTTAAAAAACACAGCTTGTAGCGCACTATATTCTCTCAAATGGCAATTTCACAAAGGGATATTCAGGCAGAAACCAGTTCAAAAGTATTTCAAGTGACTTTGTGCAGCAATTGCCTATCACAATCACGTTTGCCTGTCTTCAACTTCCGGAAGAGACAGGGCGTTTGCATATCGTGGCAAAACCCGGCAGGTTTTTTCTTCCACAGATTTTCAACTGAACATCACAAAAGTTGCATGCAATCCAAGAGCGAATGAGAAACAAAAAGAAACAACTGATAATACTAGGAAACAGGAGACAGGCTTCCTGTTGTAGACGAGCGATCAGCTTTTTTCTTTCGTGTCCCAGTCGCTTTTTTTTGCTCCTGCACAATCGACGACAGCACAAGCGGTCTGTGGGCATGTTTGTTGGCAATTGTGCAAATTTTGCTGAGTTTGGTGGCAGCGCCTCCATGGAAATCCGAGGGAGGCGCTGCCTTTTCAACAATGCTCAAAACAAAACAATGCTGCCATGTAATCTTTTCTCTGGTCATAAAATTGTAGTGGTGTTAAATTTCAATGATTTTGTGATTCTTGGCAGGATCCGGAATTTTATAACTCCGAAACTTGAACAAAAGGTTGGGATCATGACACGTGTTAAAGCGCTCATTTTTTCAGCTTTGCGCCACGCGAAACTCAGGAGAAATTTAAC
The DNA here is from genome assembly GCA_030068105.1 of Sinentomon sp. SZTP_YWyxl. NCBI lineage: Eukaryota > Metazoa > Arthropoda > Protura > Sinentomata > Sinentomidae > Sinentomon > Sinentomon sp. SZTP_YWyxl. The sequence continues at coordinate 15,917 of JASGXE010020734.1, forward strand.
TTTCTGTGGGTACCGCACCGCGGTCCGCCATTCACTCGCATGTCTTTCGATGCGCACACCCCCTTCAAACGCCGCAATTCAGCAGCACACATTTTGGACAAACGAAAATCCCGGAATTCCTCCACTTTTTCTCTTAAACGTCATGGCTGATGTTTCGCTGAAAAATATTGCTAAAAATATTGCAAAACTGTTGTCCTGTTCCTTCTGTGCCTGTTCTCTTGGCCTTCTATTGTGAGCTTTGGGGCGAGAATTGTGCATGGGGTGCGGGCGGAGGAGTTCGGTGTCTTCGCGGGATGCGGGTCTCATTTTCGAACCATTTCCCACCTATCACGTGCCAATTCATTATTCGAGCATCGGCTGCTTAAAAGTTGTGTCAAAATGCGTCACGACACAAGAACATGGAACGAAAGCGAAAGCCGAAAAAGTAGAAAAATAACCGAAACAAAAATCCCCATGTTTCGCATTTCTGCTAAATCCATTTGCGCTGTTGTTGGTGGACAAAAATCGAAATTTCTCCAAATTTCACCAAACTATCAATTTCCCCAGACCTCCCCCAAAGGTGTAAAATTTCCCGAAGAGGGAAAATTTTTCCCCATTCGGCCACACTGCACAGCATCCATTCGTGACACAGGAAGGCACCTTCATGCGCACATGGTGTAAAATGACGTCCTGAGTCTGCTCCTGGATGAACAAGAACAACAGAGAACGCAAAAACACCTGAAAGGAGCGCAGTGCAGTTCTTTCTTTTTTGTGTGGTGTTGTTGACTGGTGAATCATTGATTTCTGCATTCATTGACTGAAACAAAACGCAACCTGTTGCCCTGTTTGTTTCTTCTCAGCTTGGCTTCTCTGCTCTGTTGTTGTCCTGTGCTCGCCTCTTTTGGCCTTGTCTCCTTCATTGTCTGCGTTGGGATGCAAATTGTGCATGGCGCTGGCCTGGCATGGGGGTGCGGTGAGTGAGGTTCGGAGTTTTCTCGGCCTGCAGTGTCTGTTCGTTGTTGCGCAGCACGGCTGCACTCCTTGCAGGTTTTGATGAGGTGGGGCAGGGTAAAGAGAATTTTCGTTTTTGTTGTGCCATTTTGGCATTTTTTCCCCGATTTTGACCAAAAACTATATAGCAACGCACCACATTGACATCTTTGCCTCCACAAAAATTGGGCACGATCGGCTGTCAATTTTTTGAGTTATCGTTGCACACAAATTACGGTTTGCTGTCCGTTGTAGACTCGCTTCGCTCGTCAACAAAACTGGAAAACAGAATTTTGCAATGGATTGTCAAAATCTTATCACATTTAAAATTTCCACACCTGAAAATAGGATGACCTTCTGAGATTCAAAAATAAAAAGGGAAATTTCTGAAAGAGTTTGTGAATTTATGGTCCCCCATAACAATATGTATTGAATTCTCAAAGGTTTCATGCCATGTAAAGAAACAACTTACATAAAAATAGCTTAGAACGTATGAGTCATTTGGCATAGTTATTTCCTTATCCAAACCGATTTGAACTTTCGGCAAAATGGCTATGCTGATGCAAAACCAGACCCAAAAGATGACCATAATGACAGGACGGACAGTGTTCTTCAACAGAAAAGGTGCATAGAACTTCTTGAACAAACTGTAGAATAAGGCCCGAGGTTGGGCACTCGTTTGCAGCATAAGTTTGCTCAGTTTGAAGCAGCAAAAGAAATCCAAACAGTTTTTCTGGAAATAAAAAGCGAATATGGAATAACACAATCTCAGTGAGGATTAAAGCAATGAATCACAAAGACATGGACACAAGAAATGGAAGCATATAGCCCAGAGAAAGGGCCTGTTAGAGGGGAGCACCTTGCCAGAATTGTAAAATTTCAAACCAAAATATTCCGCAATTTTACAGTCAAAATGTGGATTTTATCGAATATTTCCAATGAACAGAACCGCCATTTATAAAAGCTGTATCTTATTGGGTGGTACTGATAACCACCAAATTCAGAGGCAAAAGTGACCCCTCTTTAGAATGAGAAGGGTGGAAATTTGCATCAATGTCAGGGAAGAATGCCTCTGGTGGTTTCAGAATTTCAGCATGTGCACCATGAACAGAAAACTGGCTTTCTTGTGTCTTTTCCTTGTGGTGGTTTCAAGAGGTGTATAAAGATCAAAATTGTTCATTATGCATTTTAGAACGTTACTCACATTAATTCTTGATCCACTCACGAAACTGGTTTTAGAATTTCTACCTCGATGGGGTTGGCCGCATTCTTGGGATCAGAATGTGACACTATCCATATAGCCTTAATTCCGGAGTTCAACTCCGGATTAAGTCTAATCAGAAGTTGCGAAGTAAATTTTAGCAATCTACTTCAGTGGCAAAAATTTACTCCGCAACCTCAGATCAGTCTTAATCCGGAGTTGAACTTCCCACAGTATGTGATTGACAATATCAGGAAACGAGGCATCATGGTTTCTTTCTCAGAGCTCAAGTCCAGCCAGGATGGTTATTTTTCCATGGTTTCTTTATTTCTTGATTGCAGCCATCTTTGATAGGTTAATCTTGAATAATTAACTAATCTTGGTTAATTGTTTAGACTTTGAACCTGATTGAGGGGAGCGTCCCCCTGAAATTTTGAGCTCTTGAACGGGTAGTGCCAGAGGCTCCAGATTTTTTTGCTGTGGAACCCCTTTCTCAAAAAACTGCCTAAGGCCAATAAGTTTGCTCTGTGACACCCGGTTCTCTCGCAAGGTCACGAAAGGTCAAATTATGGAAGTATTTACTTAAATTGGGGTAAGTCGGAAACCGCTGGGCATACAAAGATCGAATTTGACACAGACGTCATATAGTGGTCAAGTAACAATGTGACAGCAAAGATTTATGATATCTCTTTTGGTTTCAAAGTTGCAGGTGCTTTTCATTGCAATTTGACATTTGGCGATGGGCTTTTTTTGCTTGTGTCCTTGTGACATTGCGAGTTTGATGAGATATGGCAAAATTCTGCTGTCATTCCACTCTACACATCACCCCTGAAAACTGGTCGAAATTTCACCTTGATATGTCAAAAATTGGCCGATTTCATTGTGAAGCAATGAAAAATCAACTTGCGGAAAACGGCAATGATCTATTAGCGGGATTGACATTTTACGTGTAATCGACCCAGCTTTGAACTGCCATAACTTGGTCAAAAAATATGCAATCTTCCTGAAGTCAGTTGTACCTGCGAATGCTTTGTGAGAACAAGAAAACATCTTTCTGTTCTGCAGGGCATCATAAATTTTCTGGATTTTATGACGTTTAAATTTTCATCGACTGCGAGCTGTTCAGGTGCGGACTTTGGAAAATTCCTTTCAATCAAGATTATTCAGCTGTAGTTCGCCCGTCCGTCATTTTCAACTGCTTCTGTGCACCACCTGTGTTCCATAAATCACAAACTGACTGTTAGCTGATGATTCGAGGGTCATTTTTGAAGCACTGTGCCACAGGAAAATTTTGAATTTTTGAACAATTCTCAAAACAACAGTGGAGAATGAGCTATATACACTGGACTGCTTCCGAAACTGTTGAATATTGTTCCGAGGCATACCACTGAATTTTATTGTTATCATTTTATCTCGTTATCTCAAAAAACCTGGATTTTCTCAGAGCATAAACACATCGGATACAAGCACTTGTATACTGAGCATCAGAAGGCTGATAAAGGTGTTCTTTGGGACAAAGTGTGCAGGAGAGATTGATATTAATATCAGTCAACCAACATTTTCCAAAAATGCACGCGGAGTACCCTGCCGACTTGCATTATGTATGGCTCACTCATCGTATTTTCAACTGAAGAATGGACATTGCCACAAAATCGGTCCAAAATAATGTGACAGACAAGAATGACAAGTAACAACATTCTCAAATTTTAGAAAGTTGCGAACAATGAAAGACACAAACAAACCTCTTGCCGCCTGATGTCAAGAGAAAGGAGAGCTACAAAACAGGTAACTTGCAAAATGAAATCTATAAGCAAGGCCATTCCAGCGTAAAGGGCAAACGTGCGAACGGCAGGCATTCCAGACAATGAGCCTGATATTGAAAAAAGAAAAAGATAGGTAATTCTTACAGGGAAAGTGAGAAAGAATAAAACTGGTTTAATCAATCGAATGTCACGTCACGGAACATTTCCCAGATCAGAATTCGCATTTATCATCTCGAGAATGTACCATTTAAAACATGTTGGTTAAAACACAGGCAGGATGGAGAAGATGATGAGACTATCAGATTACTCTGCTGTGCAACTAGTCTCCTCCAGGAGCTGCTTCTCCTTTGGTAAAAAGCATGGATTCAGATTTTCAGTCTCGTTTTTATTTCCTCAGCCTGAAATGTTTGCTATTAAATTGTTCATCTTTAAGCAGAGTCAGAGTCATCTCAAACATCCCAGAGAGTAGAGCGTTGTTTTTAGCAAGCATACATGGACCTTCACTGCTCACGGCAGTCATGGAATCATTGCCCATCATTTTGAGACTTTGGGCACGGGGCACCCACATAAAATTTCATTTTGACATCAGAATAGATTTCACAGCAGTGGGCAGAAACGTTAAAGACATTTAAGACAAAAAGGGTGGCCACTAAAGTTCCGACACCCAGTGAAAAAATTGTTCTCCTTATTTGCAGCAACTATTTCTTGGCACATTTCTTCAGCTTGACAGCAAGCACAACCAAAACAACCTTTGATGCCACGAACAACAATCGGAGATACCTGTTCATCAATGTTACTCGTACAGTCTTCAATTTTTAATGCATGTTTAGAAACAATGTGAACTCAACAGTTGCTCGAGAAAAAAAGCTTTCGCTCGGAACATGCAAATAACTCCAACTGATTTTCAAGATCAACATTATGAATGAGTTTGGAGCTGGCAGAAGGCATGATTAGAGTTGGTAGTTGGTGTATTCACTTCCGTCATAACACAGAAAACAAACAAACCTGGATCGATTTCGCCGATCACAATGTCGGCATCATCAGCAGAAACTGATGTGGCATCACTGAACACTAATGGTGTGGATGCGTTGTCTGCTTGGTGGCGCAACTGATTTTCTTTGAATTAAATCGGCTAAGTCTGGTATGGCAGCATCAAAATCTTGCTCCTTCAACGGTGGGGTGTTCGGGAAGCTGCGAAATTTGACGTGTGATTGATGATCAAAGAGAGGGGTCCAAATGGTTGGAAGGTTTGTGCATTTTTTGTTCAGGCATCGAGGTTTCTTCAATATCTCAATTGATTCCCTGGTTAACCTTGTGCCAAGCATCTTTGGTTGGGCTAGGATAGTAGCTTCATTCCATTTGACGGTTTGTCTGGTGTCATGGCCATGTCTGGCTGAGGCAGACATGTTTTGTTTGGGTTTGTTTTTGCAGTCCCCTTTGTGCTGTTGGATTCCGGTTTTTTTTTTGAGGTTTGACCCAACTGCGCCACCAAGCAGACACACCATTAGTGTTCAGTGATGCCACATCATTTTCTGCTGATGATGCCGACATTGTGATCGGCGAATCGATCCAGGTTTGTTTTTTTCTGTGTTGTAACGGAAGTGAATACACCAACTACCATCTGTTGTCAACAATTATATTCACAGGCCTTTACACAATTCACCAAAATACTGAAAAAACCAAAGCTCAAATTCTCATCCCACTGTAGATTCCATCTGGAAGGCAGGAAAAATACCAGGTTCTACACAAGTCGTGCAACTGAGAAAAGAAACGGGGAAAAAATGGTAGATAACTTTTTTGCCGCAAAGTCGACTTACCGACAAAGAAGCTGCTAGCATCTGTAAGGCTTGAGAGAAGCATGGAGGGACCAACTTCACCCAAAATGCGACCAACTTGTTCGGAAATATCTTCACCAGGCTTCCGCTTGTCTCGTTGGTAGTACTGGACGATTATGTAAATATTGTCCACTCCAACAGCCAAAACCAGAAACGGAACTACCTGAGTTTGCATGGAGACAAAAAATTAGCCCGATCAGCACAAACCGTTTGTTGAGTGGAGACCTTTTTCCACAAAAATCAGCCTGCAAGTTCTTTTGAACTAGGTACAAAAGAATGACAATGTCTTAGAACATGAAAATTTCAGAGTGAAAAGCCCTTTTCTGACAGGAAAATGTGGGACATTTTACCATGCTGGCCATTTTAGTTAATGTTTATGGCCATTTTTAGTTCCATGTCCAATTTGGAGCCCTCAGAAATCTTGTCTTCATGCCCCAAGTGTTAAAACTGTCGGAAAACATGGAAGCAAACACTGTGCCACAGACTCCAAAATCTGTGCAATCATATTTTGAGAATGATGTGAAGCAATTTTCACCAGCACAGTGATTTTAACAATGTGCTAAAATAACTGGTGCCCAACGTGACATAAAAGCACTGAACATATCAGAAAGTGTTGATGAGACTAGCAAAAAAGAAGGACATACTTCCATCGTAATTAGAGTAGCTGGCAGGCCAAGAAATCCGAAGAATCCAACGGAAGCTACGACAGATGCCAAAACTATTAGAACGCCACCAATTCCCAATGTGATCTTGCTGTCAATCTGCAAAGGTGGGAAAGATAAAACCAAATGAAATGTCCAGACAAGATAAAATGGGAATTATTCGAAGAAACTTTGCAGAATGAGTGTCCTAATGGAAGTTGATTTACACAGAAAATAAAACAATCAAATAAAAAAAAACCAAATGACAGAGTTCAGTGCTTGGATAGAAATATCTACTCGAGATTATCCACTAATTATGAAAACAAAAACGAGAAGGAATGCTACATTTCACCCCTCACCCCACTTTATCAAGTACAAAATATGAAAAGAATAATTGCTATGATAAAAAAACTCGTTCCTATTTCCGCAGCCCATAGCTACCCTACCACCAGTGAACAAGCCAGCCATGCACCAATGAACACAAACAAATCAATTCCTTCACATTATTGTTGTTATTCTTGCAGAACGAAAGAATTGGGATCGGGAATAGATATCTTGGGAAATATCAGTCTGCACTTGAGGCATGTCAGCGACCAAATTTTCATCAAAAACAAAAACTATTCCTAATTGTCATCACAAGAATATGCCTGCAGCATTGAAATCTGATACTGGAAACCAGCAACACCAGCCCTCAACCTAAATGCAAATTGCAGGGCATCTTCGGAAACAAATTCCCCGACTATTCACCAACACAGTTAAATATTCATTAATTCCTTGACAAAATGGTGCAGAATCAGATTCCAGACACTTCTTATGAACAATATTTCCAACTTTAAATCTCCAATATTCGAGATCCCGGATCCTTCTTCCGCTAGAGAATCCCGGATGTTTCTTTTTCTTTCAGAAATTCCCAGACGATTCCACGACTTTCACTTCCCAGTTTGCCAAAATTCGGAATTCCACTTCCTTTCCAGGGTTTTCATGTCGTTGAGAACCCTAATCGTTTTCTGTCATTAAAATCCAAACCAGAAATTTGCAATAAGAGTTCTCAACTTCTCAACAGGGTGTCTGCAGCTGACAAGAGACCGGTTTCCATGAGTTTTTTCAGGTTTTCCGGGTGGAAATTCCGAATTTTTTTCCGTTCTAATTGCCCTCTATCTCTCAATGTATTTAATGGCCAAAATAAATATTGTTTGAAAAGAACCTGGAAAAACAAGGCCTACAACTTTGTTTGATATGCCCCCAGTGTGGCCTAACCTTGAATAATAATCCAAAGAAGAAGAAAAGAATATGAAGCACTCAGGCCCTGTTCTAAAGTAGCAGAGACTTTACTTGGGAGAGAAAGAGAAAATTCCAAAAAATTCCCTGACTTTGCAGAGAACTTTCACAAATTCACTGACTTTTCCAGAATGGCAAAATTCCCCAACAATTCCACGTTTGCAGATACCTTGTCAAATGGAAATTTATAGCATTCCGCAAACAAAGCCAGCTCTTACCAGCAGCCTTTTCCAGCTTTTTGATTTATGCCCCAGTGAAACAGCAATGTAAGCAAACATAATGAAATAACTGATGATGACCGTCGGCAGGTCTTTGTACGATTGTCGGTCGATTTCATCTTCGACCGACCTCTCTGCATTGAAATTAACCTCCATGTAGGCTGGCTTGGCGTTTGCAGTCCAGTTTAACATGAAGTCAATGAAACTAGACAGCAAAGAGAAGAACGGCAGAAGAAAGTAAGACAGAAAATGGAGAAGGCACAGGTTTGGAACAACTGTTACAACGCCCCAGAACATGCAGGCAAGCATCAAATTTAATATAAAAAAAATTGGTGACTCGTGTAGAGGTAAGGTGGTAATCATATTATTTTGTATAATCAAGCAATGAATTGGAAAAACTTTGTCCAGAAATTAGTTCATAAAGTTATGTTGGAAAACGTAAATTTTTGAAATCTGACCGTTGTTTCTATGCCAAAAACACAAAATTATGAGGTCAAACCATTCTTGACAAACTGACCACGATTAACATGAAGATGGTGGCTACTGTTGGTGCTCACAACCATAGATACTCACGAACTCATAAGCACAACAGAACTCCCAAAAACTAATAAAAAGTCACATGGAAATTATCAATTCAGCACAGTAATCAAAGTTTCAGTTCTTTCAAATGAGTGTGCATCGTATTCAGTTTGTGTCAGGGATATCTGTTCTTCTTCAAAATGGAATACAGGTTGTTCTGTCAAATTCAAAATAATGGAAAAACCAATTCAGACACTGTCCACTAAACTCAGCCAGTGAGGAATCCAACGCATCGTGGTGGGGGCGAGGGATGCATTGCAGGCATGGTTATTGGATTTAGGCAGAGTCTTCTGCAGAGTTCCAAGAGAGACAACCCTCTTGACAGGGGGTCTTGGTGACAGAGTCAACCCAGAGGGCGAAGAAATACCTATTGAAATTCTTCAGTTCATTTTGGATGAAGTTTTGTTCCTTCGTTACCTTTCCAAAACTCGAAAAATGACATTTTTTCAGAGAAGGGAGGAATTCACCCCCTGTGCCTATATCGTGCATCCGCCCTTGTCGCCAGAAGATGACATCAATAATTGTTTAGAAGTTGACAACACTTCAGTGATGAGGAAAAAGTAAAACTTACGCTGCCTCCCAAGCCAAAGCAGGCTTCCTAGCCTCTTTCTCAAAGTGATTGTTTATCACGAATGTAAGAATCAACGTGTCGGCCAGCTCATAATTCGGGTTATCAGACAAGCTTTGACTATCAAGCAGGAAGCCTCCAAGAGCCACTGCAGGATCGATTGGCCCACCGTATGGAGCCAAACAGGGTTGGTTCATGTAAGTATCTTTCGGTGATGTTGGATTGCTACGAAAGCATGAGGAACAGAATAATAGTTTTGAGACCAACAGTGCACACCACACGCTGGAACTTTCAATGACAAATACAAATGAAACAAATACTCAATAGTCCAAGAGAATCTGCACTGTGAAAAAATCACCAAATGAATGCGGGCTCGATGACAGATAAAATCACGCTGGGTGTCCGCTGGATGATGCTTTCAGGAACAAAAAGAAGAAAAAAAAACAATGCAAAAACAGCCCTCATTATCTCATGCCTACAGATAATCCAAGTGGCATGCTCCAAAAATGGTAATCTAAATGGTTGATTTTCAGAAGTACAACCCTGACTGACGCACATTGCGCCGATTTTTTAAACGAAGCCCATCTTTTAGGCCGCGGATTCTTTTCTTTTTAAATGCAATTTTGAACACAAAAAGAAAAGAATCCGCGGCCTAAAAGATGGGCTTCGTTTAAAAAATCGGCCCACTGTATCACCTTGGGATGAGAAATGGTGATTGTAGCTGTTTTTCTTTTTCACTCGAAGGCACCACTTTCAAGAAACCCCTTCTCCAACCAACAAATGGACAGTGTACTTGTGACTGAAAATTTGCTGTACCATTACCTTGATTTCAGTTATGGGATGTTCATTTTTTTCATCTTTGTTTATTAAAGACATAAGCCTGGTGGAGTTGACACTTACTTACGTGCATCAAAGATAAGGCAAGATAAACATTCTACAACGGTGTGTATGACTGGAACAAATAAAAATCCATAATTTTCTTCTTGAATTCTGAAACATTTGGAGAGCTTCCAATTTTTTTTAGCGGGACAGTGTTCCATATGGTGGGGGCCGATTGGAAAAGGAACTCTCGGAACAGTGAAGTTCCATAACAAGGGATTGCACAGTTTCCCTTTTGCGTGTGTTGTGGAGATCAGCAGCTCTTAAGGGGGGACTCCGGGCAAGCGGGTCAACTTTTGACGGGGTTGACCGATCTGAATAAAATTTTGCATAGTTATTATCTACCATAAAAGCAGTTTGTGTGCAAAATTTGAGCAATTTATCTCCAGTAGTTTCTGAGTTATGGATGAAAATAGGGCAAAATGTAGTGCGATCTTTCAGATAACCCTGTAAGAACATAGACTCATGTGGGGGGTTCAAGATTTGCACTCTGGAGTAAAATTGGGTGGAAAATTGAGTGGTGGAGTCAGATTTTCTCTAAAGTCTGTCTGTTGGATGCAAATCTGGGGTGAAAATGGTCTAGCGGAAAAGATTTTGTTGTCAATAAGCATAGTAATTGATATGGCAAAAACGATAAGTCTTTTGTAAAATCTGACTCCACCACTCAATTTTTTATGGTTTTTTACATAAGTACCCCAAATTTCATCTTTCTGGCATGAAAATTGGCTGAAATATATCATTCCGATGTCCAAAAAACTGCTGTAAAACACAAAAGTGGGAAATTATCATGCGGTGGCGACAAATAGCCAAAAAGGTCCAGACATGCGATCGCAAAAACCGACGCTACAAAAAAACCATTCAAGATAATTGAATTTGGTTTTTTGCATCTTTTTCCTCAGAGTTTTCTTCATTGGAAGCCACAAAAACCCAGAAAAGTGAATTTTGACCAAAATCTGCCAGATTTTGCCCGGAGTCCCCCCTTAAGAGGTGCTCTTTGTACTCTGTCTCACACTGGGAATCAACCGCAGAGCCTAGTGTTTGTACTACCTTTACTGATCACATCCATGAATCCAATTAAAGAGACAACCCCTAATATTACCTCAAGCAGTAACTGAGATGATCCAAATAGTTAAATTTATACATCATGTGGCCAGTTGTCTCTTTCAAAAATTCGTCTTTGTTGTCCTGCCAATAGCCCCAGATGCTCTGAACAGTGCACTCTGTGCTTACGGGATACATCGGTTTGAAGCAGATATCAGATAGGAAAGTCACATCATCTCCTCTGACCTTCATTGCGAAAAAATTGGGGAAAAATGAAAAATTTTAACTGAATAAACAATGCATTCCAATTTGAGTATTTGAAAGAATACCTTTCAATAACATGTGGAAACTAAGATTGCTGTTTAACTAAGCAGCTCGCTTCAAGTGGTTGCGTTAAACAATTAACAGGCATTTCAAAGACCTCACAGTTGCATGTTCACAGACAGATACGACACCATAAATGTCACCGCAAATTTTTTTTTCGTTTAGGTGAAATTTGGCCCATTCTCGTATTTAGAGGTCTAGTAGACGAGGAGGTGCTCACCCTGCCAAATTTAACAATAACCCATCATTTTTCAGATTCAGGCTTCAAATTTCCAAAAAAGCATTTGAACTTAGCTGAACACAATGGTGGTGAAAGCAATTATTCGTTGATGCTTTTAGAGGTTCAAAAAAAAAAAAAAAAAAAAAGCAATGGCTAAAACCGTTTGCAGTCGATCTTGGGTCCCCACACCTACCTCCCTACCACATGTAGATCTAGAAAGCTTCAGGTTATTGATAGACAAAGTCTTAACCCAGTCTGGTGCAAATTCTGGGCAGAAAGCAAGTCGGCCAAAACTATACCAAACTAATCAAATTGGTACATGATCAACTATTAAATAGGGGATACACTCACAAAGCTTGAAATAATAGGTATTGCGCTCAAAAAGGCAAAAGGTGAAAAGGCAACAACAAATGTTCATGTCAATGGCCTCAACAAAACAAATTTGACAATTTTTTGTTTTCTCCACAATAGATAAATCTGGTTCACATTCTGGAAACATATTGCAGTTGCCGAATGGCGAATTCTCAAAGACAGTGTCCTGAGGTTGGGACCGCGATCATATCAAAACTTAAAAAGCAAAGCCAGCTTCAGCCACAATGGTGGTGAGGAAATTGTCGAACTCGCCCAGAAAAAACAATCAATCACAGATCAAACAACACTCTCCTTCAAGCTTCCACTGTTCTTTCGATTATGTTCTGGTTCTAAGACTGTTAGTTGGTCAATTTTTTGCTTCGAGTCACTGACCTCGTGATAAATGGAATTCTGCAGATTGTGCACTACCAATAGGAATTCCTTACTGAAGACTGGCCCATATTCTCGGACACCTTCTGAAGTGTTGTGGAAGATCTAGAATGAGAGAGAAGAGATAAATTGAGAATGTTGCTTGACAACTTTTATTTGCTGTTCTGCACAGCGTCCAGTGCAATATTTTTATGCAGTCCTTTCTTAATTTTGAGGACAAAATAGACTTTTTAATGAAAAATAGCTATGCAAAAGGATAATGTTTGGGACACTTCGCAAATGATCGATAAAAAGCGACATACATTTTGTTCTGTACCCAAAGAGTGGTCTGGCAAAATCAGAAATCTTATCAGAAATCTTGAAGGAGGCAGAAGGGCAACAGATCTCTCCCATTGCCCAACAAATGTGAAATGCAGCAAAACAGCTTATCAAATAACGATGCCTTAAACACCATTACTTCCCGATCCACGAAAGAAAACAACATCCACACTCATGTGAAGTCAACACTTCTTTCCGACTGAGTAAAGTAACGACATTGTTGCTTGGACATTCAATGAAATTTTGCGGATACGACCTTGCATGCCTGTCATTGCGCAGACTGTTTTTGGTCTTTTTTCGCGAAGCAAGACCTGATACGAGGTGCACTTTGCTTGCATGGAAGCGATCAAACGAAAAACAATAGAGAATAGAGGCAATGAACTCTGATTAGTGGGTGATGGAAGTAATTCCTTTAGCGATTAGAAGAGTTGAGTATAGGAGAATTGCATTTATTGAGAAGCAATTTGAAGATCACCTGGTAATAAATTGTAATTGTAATTGCAAAAATAATTTGCCTGGACACAGTCCTGCGCAAATCAGCAATTAAGAAGGTGAACACTCTTGTCATATCGAGAACAATACAGCATGAAAATAAAATCCGCAAAGACAACTTAAGGGATCAACACACACTTCATAGGGATTAACACAAAAAATTGGCATGGTATCATGACTTAGTCTATGCAAGCCAAGGGGAAGACTGCCCTGCAATCTCATGCAAAATATTCTTCCGGAAGGTACTCACACTCAAATCCTCACCTTTTCCAAAACCCTCTGCTTAAAGAGTTCCACTCAATTGTTCCGACACTGAAGGAATACTTGCCAACTTCCCTACAAGCACGTCTGGTTCACAACCTAAAATCATGATCATGCCTGCCACTGTAAGATGCAAAACTGTTGAATTAAAGAGAATTCCGGGAACTTTTTGGCCCCCACAAGTATAAAAAATGGTGACTGTTGAGAATGGTGAATACTTACGGTTGTATTATCCAGTGAATGAATGACAACTTGTGCAGTCCTATAAAACGGCTTGAAATTTTGATCAAAGTAGTCTTTCTCGATCCGTGATCGGCTATCGTGAGTGGCCCACAATTCAACCGGATCGGTTGTAATCTTCAAATAAGTCAAGCCCAAGCTCAAGATCAGGACCAAAGCGATGCTCAATGGTATGACATAACCATAATGACGGGCACAATCTAAAATAAGGTCAAATTCAAAACATCATTTGGCATTCAGAAGAACAATCTACCAACTCTAAACAAATTGAAGAACACAACTCGAAGAAGGCGCCCTTTCCTAAGGATTATAACACGATGATTGGAAGTTTCAAGCCAATGATGATTATTCTGGAGACGGGACTGAAGATTGAATAAGAAGATTGATAGGTACATCAAAATCATGGTTTGATAATGGACATGGGCGGAAGCTTTTACAAGCTCCATTGTCGACAGAAGTGGGCGCAACAGCCAATCAGTTCTTTTCATATTCCTCATTTATCTTTGATAACATTTTTATACTTTTGTGAGGAAGTGTGAATAGTGTGGCCTTTCAGCTCCAGGCAAAAATCGAAGCCAAAGAGTTGTTTGACCACATAGATATTGCTGACATTGTATGCCGTGCCGTTAATGGTCCATTGATAATTTTTCCATTGACCCTCCTTCCAACTAATGGTGCAGAATTGTAAAAAAGGAAACACTATATCATCAAAAGCCAGAAAATCGCAGAGATCGCAGGACTCAGCGATAACTTACACAAGCCTAATTTCTCGAAAAATAAATGCAAGTGTTCATCAATATCTGCACCAATCCGTTCCAGTATGTTGGGATTCGATGTGATCATATCTTTATATCCATCCACCCTTTTGATTTTGGAGAGTAAATCTAATGAAATCTTCAACTGAGGATCGTCGAACTTTGATGATTGGTACCATGTTTTTCTAAAAAAAAATAAAAAAAAAAAAAAAACAGATTCACTGTTTAACGACATGAAGGCATAAGAAACCACCAGAGACACCATTCACTTCTCTAATTTTTGCACAACACAAAGAATTTGAATTAAAAAAAATGGACAGGAAAAATGCATGAGATGGCAAGACAAAGTCTGAACGGTAAAAATAAAGTGAACAAAAACAAACACACAACATTCAAAATTATAACACTGTAGCTGAAAAATGGCTGAGAATGATCACATTTTAAAAATGCAAAAAAATGGATGTGGAATTCAATTTGCGGTAAAAATGAAAAAAACCTTTTTTGGCGTGATCTTGTCTGTGACCACTGAACTTCAAAATGCGATATCTCTGAACCATTAGAGCTAGATTGAGATCTAATTTTTTACATGTTCAGAACAAGGGGGACTTGAAGAGCAAGCAAAAATCTAAAAAAAGAATTTTTGGCCACTTTTCCACCGGGTAGGTATGCCCACAGGTGCTCACAAAGTAACTTAAAATCGTGATCACGGCAGCCTCTTAAGTCGGAAGTGACAAGCTTTCCTTCATTTCCGATCACCAACCAACTTTATTCAGAGCTTGAAAAAGGTACATGAGCCTGGCAACCTTCCTGCACTTGGCAAGAGAACTCAATCCAAGTTTAGACATCAAGGATGATCAGATCAGATAATTTGTGAACGTAAAATACCATTGGCTCTTACCGTTGTTCAGAAGTGCTCTACTGTTCCGAGAGATCTGGAGTTTCAGCTGCATATCAGGATTGTTGACAGTCAATACACTTGATTTTCTTGCCGACACTGGAAAGATGGAGCAAAAAAGTCTGTTACCTGGTGAGATTTTAAGAGAGAGCAGTGGGTATGACTATTACAGGTGTTTCTGCTGGTGTCGATGAGTTTGGCGCTAGCTATCAAGTAACACATCTAAATTTTCATGTTCATTGCTCCAATTCCACACTTTTTTTATGTGTGCCAAATTCATAAAGATGCCGTGAGATGTGCCAGAAATAGCATTTGAATTTTTAGCTTTTTAAAAAATGCACAAGTTAAAGAAAAATGGACTTCAAGTGAATGCCTACACCTTCAAATTATTTCCTGTCTCATTGTTAGGAGATGCAGTGGAAAAATGACATTGCAAGAAAAAACGAATGCGATTGTGAAAAGCTGCATGATTAAGCACAATTTAGAATAACATTGTACCACCCTTAAGTGATCTTGCCAAGCATAAGATTCTACGCTTATCGTGTTTAATGATAAGGTAGCCCAGGACTACTTCATTTTAACAATGTTTATTCTTCAAAAGCACTGAGATGCATGTATTTATTTCTCTGGAACACCAGCATTTTAACAGGTCAAGTCCGAATGACGTACAGTTACGTCCGCTAAAAAAACTGGGCATACGAAC
>JASGXE010020735.1:0-31242 GCA_030068105.1 Sinentomon sp. SZTP_YWyxl
GTCATATACATCATGACAAAAAGAGAACGGACATTTGTTGTTCATTCCCTTTTACATTTTTGAACGTTTGCCTGTAATTGCAAATCCCGTAGGTATATTGCATTGCGATATTGTCGTGTTTTTCATATCTAACTCGGAACAATTTATAGCCCTTTCAAAGTTCATCGAGTCGTTGCAAAAACCTGAACGAATAAAGTCGTTGCAAAAACCTGAACGAAAAATAATCCATTCAGAATGCGTGCGAGATGCTTTCATGATGCTCCTTGAGGATGGTCGGAAAAGATTGCTTATGTAAAAATGACAACTGAACTTTTTGCACTCAAACTTGGCACAACTGCCTTAAAAACATGCAGAAACAAGGGGACAATAAATGAAATTGTCAAATCACGTCGGGAAGTTGGCCAGAGCAACTGGAACGACCCTGCAGCCCTACAGCATTCAGCACACAACCGCCAGGGGAAAACACATTGAAACGTTTTACCTTCTAGACAAAACCTTGACAACACTTCCTCATCCACTTACTCTTCCAACCACTTCTGAAACTTTCACGTCGATCTGTAGCTTCTGGCACTTTGCGAGTTGTCAGTTTATGGATGTTGGAACTTTTTAGAAGCCGCAAACATGTTTTGAAGGCGCAACAAAAATAACTTAATGAACTAAATTCAGCTGTCCCAGACGGACAGTGCGACTAAGCGTTGAATTCTTTGAATTCCGTTAATCTTCGCATGAGCGGCGCCGTGTTTGAATGCAATGTTTGAGAAACCCAGGCACGAAAACTCTTAGCAAAGTTTCAACTCTATCGTCATGGGGAGAATAGACCATACTACATGCCGCATCTTCCTTTTTGTATGCGCACTAGTTGTAGCACGCGCTTAAAAGTGTTGGGATGCGGTGATGCCTTTGAAAACTCGTGCAATTTCTGACGAAGAAAGGGTGTCTGGAATATTTCATGTAATCCAGCGTTTTTGGCGCTTGGTAGGCTGTCACATGCGAAGTCGGGAAGAGTACAGAAAAGAAATTAATTTTGTTCGCTGACATCTTTTTCGCACCATTTTACAAGCAACTTCAAAGATCTCGTTTTTGCATTTGTACATCCACCTTGCCAAGCTGCCCTTTCGATCTCCCACGCGGCCTGGAAGATGGCTCCTCACTTAAAACAACAAATCAACAATCCACTCGAAATACCTGAAGGAACAGAATTGATTTCATCTCTGTACTTTTGCCTGCTGCCATCCGCTCAACTTCTCACGAGTAACCCACGAGTGGCTGCCCTGTTCGGAAAAATGGGAAATCACATCCGAAATTAAATTTGAGGTTTCTGTCTGGAACACCTTCGGAACGCCATTTTTACCACAGGCTTAGATGGAAGTGTTCTTTTCGAAATATTTTTGGACACCTCACGTGTTCTTGGAACATGATTTTGCTGACACAAATTGATTCATTTGAGTCATTTCATTCATTTGAGTCATTTGATTCATCTGATTCATTTGATTCATTTGAATCATTTGAATCATTTGAATCATTTGAATCATTTGAATCATTTGAATCATTTGAATCATTTGAATCATTTGAATCATTTGATTCATTTGATTCATTTGAATCATTTGAATCATTTGAGTCATTGTTTTCATTTGATTCTTTTTTTGCAAATGCCTCATAATCAATAAAATTATGGTGACAACACTGCATCCCCTTTAATGCTATGTTGTTGGTTTTTTCGTCTTTCTGCACTCCGACTCACTCACTCCTGGGTCCTTTTGTTTTCTGGCCTCTTTCATGGCCTCATCGCGTCGGCAATGAGGGGTCACGCCACTTTTTGCTGCTGGCTGTTGACCCCGACAGCAGTCACAGACAATTTCGGTGGCGCCACTCTTTCGAAAGACACTGTACATAATTCTACAGCAATAAAGAAAAAGGCTAAATTTCAGCGTTGAAGCTATTTAATAGATTGCGGGAACTTTGAGAATTTTTGAAAACTTTCACCACAAGAACAATCCATCATCGGTGTTTCGAGACTGGCGATAATAAATTATAAAGTTACAACCGCTGTATTATAGAGTTATTGAAGACCGATTCTGTCGCATTAAATTTTTTTCGTTGTTTGTGATGGCAAAATTTGACGGCTACACCAATTAGGCACATATTGAAGGCAGGAAATTTTAATTTCCTGAAAGCATATCAACTGCTAATCTTGCCTTTCTTCTCGTGATCGAGTCATATGTATTTAAACAATGTATAGCGGTGGCGGAATTAATGTACTCATACATGTAAAAAATTGCAACCGTTCAGATTTAGGCAAAAATTCTGTGCTGCAGAAATTAAAGATCCTCTTTTGTGACCGAGGTCAAAATCTGACACCTCTAGAACGCTTTGTTGAAATTTGGCGCTTTAATTTCTACCGCCTGCATCAGAATAAAAAGAAAGAAAAAAAAATTCGGAGGCCACAGTTAAATGGGAAAAACACATATGTGTGTACATTAATTCCGCCGCCACTCTACAGGTTGGGCCAAAGGTAGGTTTATGGTTGGAATGAAATTAAAATCAATTGACATGAATTACAATTGTGCACATTGGATATGTGCACTTTGAAAAATGCGTCTCGCATGCCTATCGGGGATTTGGGCAACGTTAGTGGGTGCCCTCGAAAATCTTTCATCCTTCACGACTCCCCAGAAAACAAATCCATGAGAGTGGGATGGGGCGTGGCGGCGAGTGAATGTTCCCTCGGCGCCCCATCCAATGCTGCTGACTGTGCGAAGATAGACCCATTACGATGTTAGCGCAATATGGGGGTGACCTATCCTGTTGGAAATAAAAGCTGAAGACCTGCGTGGCGTTGCAGGTGCGGGTCGATCACAGTTTGCAGCATTTCCAAATGATTATTCCTGTTCACTGTCATCGTGCAACACCGGTCCAAACACGCCATTACTGGATATGCCATCCATGCCACCCCACACTGTTCCTCCAGGCTGGTTGAGTTGGGACGACATCGTCAGGCAAATTTGAGGCAAAACAGCATGCTGCAGCAACTGCAGCAACTTTACTGTAAACCTACTTTTGGGCTACCCTGTACCTTTTTCTCTATCATGGAGTTTTTAGTTCGAAATTAGGGCTGTTTGCGTTGTTCGTAAAGATCACATTTTTGCGCGTAACGCTTGGGAGAAATACTAAAGAAAAATTGTGTCAATGTGCTCCGGTGTCCGAAACAACTGCAGCAACTTTACTGTAAACCTACTTTTGGGCTACCCTGTACCTTTTCGTCTATCATGGAGGTTTTTGTTCGAAATTTATACAGGAAGTCTGGTAAATTCATGGACAAATGTATAAGGACGTGTTCCTTATACGAAGTATGTCCATATGAACAAAAAACATTCAGTGGCAAAATTTGCTAGGGCCCTCTGTTTTCCCAGATTTGGAGCCCCAAATTTCCCAAAATCAGGTTTTTGGGGAAGCTCTAGGGCTGTTTGCGTTGTTCGTAAAGGTCTCGTTTTTGCGGGCACATGTTTTAAAAGGTTAGACGATCAAAAGATGAAGGAAAATGAAATGTGTGTATGTTGCATATCCGTTTTTAAAAAAAGTCAGGCGCGCAAAATTTTAAAGAATATGTGATTGTGTTGTTTAAAAAAGATTGGTGTCAAGTTATGTTTAAAAATAGTTTCCGCTGAAAAATGAGGAAATCATTATAATGTGGATTTCTTGATCACATCCAACACTTTTCCCCATTGCGGTTCCTCCACACTAACCTTTATCGCCGAGTAAAATTAGATTATATTTGGCGCAGAAAACAAAATGCATGACGTATTCGTATGCTTCATTGAGCAAATTTTTCATTTGTTTTCCGAATGAAAAACAACGAGACGCAAGAACCGAAGTACGAGAATATTCTTTTATGCAACATCGTTATACAGGGTGGGCCATAAATCCCTCCTTTTTTCGTTGTTTTGTGATTTAATGCGTATTTCTGTTTTTTCCTGTCCCTCGTTGTTACTGAGGTGTTAATTAGGTTACTTACGTTGACTCGGGTGTTACTTAGGTTTAAGTGAGAGCCAACGAGGGACAGGAAAAAAGCAGAAACACGCATGAAATCACAAAACGACGAAAAAAGGGAGGGACTTATGACCCACCCACTTTTCGTCGCTCCTGAGAGAAAGATGCGAGTACAGTGATGACAAGTATTACATACCCTTTATGGCAAATGGCGATTGTTGAGAATTTCGCAGAACTCCTTTACACAGGGTGAATTCGAAAGGCGTGTCAGAAATTTGTGACGTTCAACATAACTCGTTGAGATTTATGAAATAATAATTATAAAAATAATTTATTATAATAAATATAAAAAAAAAATTGGGAATGGTCTTCATGTCAATTATAACAAAAATGAAAGACTGGGTTTTTTCGAAATCCCCCCATTCGGAAGTTTTTGTCCAAAAAAGTTCTGGTTGCCATGGCAACCGTGCATTTTTTGGGAAAAAGCCAGAAAGAGCAGGATTTTTTGAAAGAACGAAAGAAGAGTCTGAAATCTAAGTGACAGCTTCGAAGACCCCCATGCATGTAGAGTAAGCCAAATAAATTATCTGACATGATTTTGTGCGGCTTCTTTTCGCAATTTCTTCTTAAAAGCTTACCAAAACTGACCTAACCTGCCTACGCTCACCGCCTGTTGCTTGTTGTCAACCTACTGCTGCGAGTTCGCCATTTAGTGTTGTCAATGAACAGCTTGCTGTCTGCCTGTTAACCGCAAATCAAGTCTCACTCGAACTTGGTCTGCTCCACAGTCCAACGTATTTCTGCCGCGTTGGAACTTTGTTCTCGACTTTTCTTGGTTTTCCTTCTTTGATTTTTGAACAGTTCTTTGGAACTGGAACCAAAATCTGACATATAGAAGGCTTTGCACCCATTGGGCAAAAGGAAACTTTCGGATGTAACACTTTATCGGCAAAACACAGGCTCGGGTGCGGTAATTCTCTCTCCAATCTACACTTCATTTCGGCTGCTTCATGCATATGCGATAATGCAAAATTGCGTCGCTGAAAACACGCAATATCGGCAAATTTCAAATGCCGCAAAATTCCCAATGGGGTGGCGTAAAATTCGAATATTTCTCGCCAAAGCAGGCCATGTCAGTAGATTGGCTTCTGACAAATATTCGCACAAGCCTCATTTCCATATGCTTTTGGCTGCCGCGGTTTGGAAGAATGCAGCGCTTTGAAGACTCATCACCCCGGGTAGCAGAGGAACGTGGCAGGAACGTTCCGCGGAATATGGCAAACACTTGTCTGTGCCAGGTGGCTGCCATTTGGATATGGTCGGTGTGGCACCACGGTGCTGGCCACTGTAGCAGGAACATGGCGTTCCCCCATGGCGCGTGTTTTTCTCCACCGTGGCAGGATCGTAGCATACCACCGTACAGGAACTATTGCCACGGTGGTTTGTCTCGTTCCACTGTGGAAAATGCATTCTCGCCACGGGAGCATGCCAGTCCCCACCACGGTGGAAAAAAAACATCCTGTCACTGGAGAAAGCCACATTTTGCCATAGTGGCCAGCATCGTGGTGCCACACCGACCATATCTATAAATGGCAGCCACCTAGCACGGACAAGTGTTTGCCATATTCCGCGGAACGTTCCTGCCACGTTCCTCTGCTACCCGGGACCGTCATTTTTGTGCGGAATGCATTCTGGTGAGCTCACCAGATTGAGAGTTCCAACTTGCAAATACGAGGGGCGCCCAATAAATTATGAGAATTGCATCGATATTTGCATTTGAAATGAATTTTTCCACTTTGGCGTCAAACTTTGATCGCTTTAAGGTTTTTTGGTGAATTTTAGGCTTTTCCGATGCAGAATTCGCATTCCATGACAATTTTAAAAACGTGAGGGATATGGGTGCAAGTTTCAATTAGCCAGGTGCATGGGACTCAATTTGTCAGGTGCATGGAATTGAGAAAAGACTTGTTCCACCACACCAAAGCACGGGAGCACCAAAATCATGTTCCTGCGACAACTGTGCGGATATTATGGGTCAAGTGTGTAGTAAAAGTTATCTTGCATTTGGGTGCCGGTTTTTGTGTCTCAAAACCTTTGTGAGGAGCGACTTCTTGTTTCCCATTTTTTCACACCTGTCAAATCGGCTGCATTGCGGCTGCTTGATGCCTTTTTGAAATGACCATAAAATAAAAAATATGGTAAAAAATAGGGTATTTTTCTAAAAATCACCCAAGCACCTTAAAACGAATCAAAGTTTGATGCCAAAGTGGAAAAATGCATTTCAAATGCAAATTTCGGTGCAATTCTCATTATTTATTGGGCGCCCTTCGTACATAGGTACAGTCAAAGAAACAATAATGATTCAAAAAGAAGAATGCCGATGTTTTGTCTCGATGTCAGATGGCAGGGGGAAATTATACGCAGCTCATCAAAAGTCCTCTAACATAGGCGATATTTAAAGGGTAACAGTTCGGAATACCTGCCGACATTGGACTGGAACGAGTTATCACCAGTGCTCCGTGATATACTTAAAGCTCCCTAACCTGACCAAACCCAACCTAACCTATCCCAACACACCTATCCATACCTATCCTACCCCACCTACTTCGTCTCATCTTTCTATCCCATTTTGGCCACTTGAGCTAGTGTGAAAAACTCGTCCAGTTCAGCTTTTATCAGATGTCGGCAGGTATTCCGAACTGCAACCTTTTAAAGTACTGGTTAACACAGGGGCCATCTAATTTCAGCAGGGTTTGGTGCAACTTCACGCCTCACACGAGTGTCATGATGTTTTGTGGCGCATGCTGGCATTGATTCTAAATGGCGCCTGAGTTATAATGAACTCCTATGTTCGATGACTTTTGATAAGCTGTGTAGAGGCTTGCGCCTTGCCTATGTATATTTTCCCCCTGCGGGGAATAAGTGTAGCGAATACCCGAAGATAGACCTAATCTTCCGAAACCTGATGTCGGTAGCGGTTCGTGAAGGCATAATTCGGCGTCATTCAGACCGGAATAACGTGGTCTCAGACGTGTTGCTTGATTGTCAATCTATCATTGCGTCACACTTTTGCGTCCTCACACTTTTGAAATGCCTATCCAAGAATGGCGCTTGTTATATGTAAACTCCATCATGCAACAGGTTTGTACCATTTGACGCACCAGTTTTGCCACACATTCTATTTCAGCGCGGAAATCAATAACATCGGATCCGAAATATCTCTACTTTGTTTATTTTCAGATGAACATTTTTGGAGTTGGGGGCGTTATTTGACTTTTGTCCATATCGAAAAATCCATCGTTCGTCTTATTGTTTTCCTTGTTTTGATTTCGCGGTATATCGAACGAGGTAGGGACCAGTGCGAGTAAGTCCGGAATAGGATTTGTTTTTGCGTAAGCATCGCACCGAGGGTGTTGCGCTTTGCGGCATCCCACAATGGAATATAAAAATTGAAAATCAGAAATTGCAACGAGAAATGGGAAAATAGAATTCTTCACCGTCACGTTGCGCAACGAAAAACAAGGTCTGTGTGACAGCGTGACATCTGCTCTGCAGTGCTCTGCGGTCGTCTTTGAAACTCGTTGTTCATAAGGGAGTGACTTGCTGGTGCTGGAGGAAAAGTGGCGGCGGAATTGATGTACCAACTCATACATGTGTTTTCCCCTTTAACTGTTGCCTCTGAAACTTTTCTTTCTTATTTTTACTCTTATTTGTATGGAGGCGGTATAAATTAAAGAGTCAGATTGCAACAAGCAATTTTACAGGTGTCAGATTTTGACCTCGGTTATAAAAGAGCATCTTTAACTACAGCGCGTGGATTTTTTACTAAAATCTAAACACTCGCAACTTTTTTACATCTATGAGTTGGACATTAATTCCGCCGCCAGTATGCTCTTCTTACGAAAAAGAACGAAAACAGAATAGAAATTTCAGGCACTCCTGGATCGATTTTGTCATCTAAAAACGATGACATCTTCGGCAGGACTGGCGTTCTCACAGGTTTGACTGGAACAGGCGGACGACGACGCGCTGGGTCTGGGCGCATTTGACATTCTAAAATGTGATTGCAGAGGTTGGGACTATGGCGAATTCACCAGACAGAACTCCGTCTTTATCACTTCTAACTGGCCCAGAAAACTAAAACGACGAAAAAAGGTGTCTAAGCCAAGGGAGATGGGAACTGGTAGTGGATCTCAGGGGAAGGAAACACATTGGTTGTGGTACCACGGGTGAAATAACTAATGGGTTTACGCCAAGGGAGAAGGAAACT
The DNA here is from genome assembly GCA_030068105.1 of Sinentomon sp. SZTP_YWyxl. Taxonomy (NCBI): domain Eukaryota; kingdom Metazoa; phylum Arthropoda; class Protura; order Sinentomata; family Sinentomidae; genus Sinentomon; species Sinentomon sp. SZTP_YWyxl. The sequence goes on from JASGXE010020735.1 coordinate 8,258, forward strand.
TAACATACTTCGAATAGGTAGTGGTTCATAGGGGGAATTAAACTACCAAAACTAATGGGTCTAAGCCAAGGGGAAAGGAAATTACATGGGAAGTGGTTTTTAGGGGGAAGGAAACTATATGGGTAGTGGTTCGTTCCCTAAAACATTCAGAACATTTTTTTTCTTACTAAAAATTGTTTTTCCACATTTCTGGCACTAGAATTGTTCACAAATGCGGACTTTTTCCATTTTCAAAAACAAACCTTTCAGGACAATGTTTCTCACAGAGGAAAACATATTTTACACATTTCCCACTACAGAATAGCTCAAAAGAACCAATTTCACCACTTTTCCAAGCATCCGTAAACAGTTACTGTGACCTTTTAGGGAGAAGGAAACTGCATTGGTTGTGGTTCCACGGGTGAAATAACTACATGGGTCTAAGCCAAAGGAAAAAGAAACTACATTGGTCGTGGGTCTTAAGGGGAAGGAAACCATATTGGTTGTGGTGACACGGTTGGTTTAATGGTTGACGACATGACTAACATGTCGTCAACCTTTTTCTTTTTTCGTGCGAAAATGCACCACCTCGCCGACCAAAACAGTGCAATGTCGGCGGAGCAAAGTTTACATCGAATCACCTTGGGGCTGCAGCACGAGAAAAATGCATGCTGTTGTCATCGCATTGTAAAAATAACGTCTATGCAATAACAGTGGGAGCTCATCACATAATTAAGAGCAGTTTGGAGTAGTTCGGGAATTTTCCAGCGGAAATTTTTTTCCCAAAGTTTCAGGCAGCAAGCGTTCCAGCTTCCATTCTTTCCGCTGCGTCTCCAGTCGTTTCTCGTGTTGCGGAAAGATAGCATCTCGTCCGGTTTCGAATTTCCAGGCACGCTCTTACACTGCATTTAAGCCATATTTTCCCAGATGATAAAAACGCGTTACGTCGTTATCTATTCCGTCTCAACCTTGCCTTTCTCTTCACGTGTAACTTTTCACTGTGGTGACGTCACGTCATTAATTTCCGCATCTCTGCTGGGAGCAGACCTGAGGCCTCCATCTCTCCTTTTGCAGACTACTTCAAGATGCTTCTTTCCATTCATGTTCATCCTATTGAGGCATTAACTACGACGTAGCCTTTGTTGTCTTAGATCGACCCATTCCAGAATTCCCAGAGCAATGCTTTCTGCCTCGACAATCCTCTGGATGTGCTGTGTGAGCAAGATGCGTACAGTGGCTTTCGTAAAAGATGTCACCAGCTGCATTTGGTGGCGATCTAGGACAATGCCGTTGAAAATATGGCGAAAAATTCTTTCTGGCACGAACTGTGAAGTTGTGTGCCGAATCTTTGTGGGACGGATCCTACAGCTCATTCAACTTGAAGATATGAGCAGAGAATGCTTCACATTCTTCCATTTAAATACATAGAAAAACTTTAATTTCTATGCCGAGAATTTCGACCGAGTTTTCATTGTTGAAAGAATTCTGAATTCACTCTGAGCACACTTGGGAGCATTCTTGGCTCATATCTTCAAGTGGAAAGAGAAGTAGTAACCCACTTATTTCATGATTATCTCAGGTGACATTCATAATCAATGGCAACATGCGCCGCAAAACATCATAACACGCGTGTAAGGCCTGAAGTTGCATCAACCTTCATTGAAATTTGATGACCCCTGAAAAAGCCAGACCTTCAGAAATTCTCCTGCATTGTCCTCTGACTTTTGGTTGACTCTGTACATGGGCAATGTTTGAATTTCCTCCACCCTGTACATAGAAAGCCACACCTTTTTTGCCAAGTTTCCGAACTTCCGTTGCGAAAAATCCTGAAATGTGGCAATCATTTCTTTGGATGGCTGCCGCCGAACTCCATTGGGGGAAAACTTTGTGTTCGTGGGTGTCCTCAAGCAATGATTGCTTGACCCAAGTCGATCTTTGTCACCTCTTTATCAGGTCAAGGAATCCACCAGTGTCAGATCGCCGATAATTATTCAGCAGACAGGGTGTTTGTGAATATGCTGCCTGCCATGTGACCAGTTGGGAATTTATTGCGAAAGAGACTTTTCTCCTGGATTGACTTGGAAAAGCCAGACAGCAACTTCCGACACACTATTTCTCTATTTGAAAAAAAAATAACATGGTTCACAATCCATCATTCAAATGAACAGCGAAACTTTGATTTATATGCTGAATCGACAGTTTGTAACCGAAATTTTATTGTGGGCAGCAGGAATTCTGGTTTCCCTCCAAGCACACTTCAGAGCATTCTGAGTCAAATATTCCGATGAAAAATGGCGTGGGTAAGTGTAATATCGAGAATAACGTTTTTCGAAAATATCAAATAGAGATTGCGTGCAATATCGAATGTAAAATCGGGTAGGCCTACGTGTAGTGGAATATCGAATGTATGGAATAGGTTTAGTGTAATATCCATTGTAATATCGAGTAGGTATAGCGTAATATCGAGTGTTATAATAGGATATAGGGTAATATCGATTAAGTATTGTCATATCGAGTTCATATCGTGTAACATAGAGTCTAACGACTTGGTAGAGTGCAAAAATCGATGTGATATGGAGTACGTACATTGTAACATAGAGAGTAATGATTTATTATTGTGTAATATCGAGTGTAATATCGAGTCAGTTTCGTGTAATTTCGAGTGTAATATCGAGTGTAATATCGAGTGTAATCTCGAGTGTAATATCGAGTGTAATATCGAGTATAAAATCCAGTGTAATATCGAGTGTAATAGTGAGTGTAATAGCGAGTGTAATATCGAGTGTAATATCGAGTGTAATTACGAGTGTGGTATCGAGTAAGCACAGTGCAATATCGAGTGCAATATCGTTTAAGTACTATAGTTTAATATCGAGTACAAATTCGAGTAGGTTTGAAAGCGAAAACGTCTATTTCAGCCTGACTGCGTTTTCATAACCTCAATAATGGCCTAAAGAAAATGTCACAAGTAATGTAAATCAATCGCCACTATTCTGATACAACCCTCATACAACATTGTATTTTATGGTATACAGTGTACATGACCTTGTTCCAATTGAATGCGTGCCTCACATAGAACAAAAGCAAACAGATCTGATCTGGGGCACACAATTAATAATTAAATTATTATTCCCAGCTCTATCTGTGTGGTTTGTCAGCCATTATACCGACCAACCTATTCGTGGCCCTTGGAACAATGCGGTTTCATTACTCTGAATGTTTTTCCCATCCGAAAACCTTCCTACCTAGTGTCCCGTGAATTATCTAGGTATACCATCAGAACCTCAGAACCTAAACTTTGCAAGACTCTGTTTGCAGGCGAGGAAAGAGGTGAAGTGAACGAATTATGGTGAGTTTTAAGTCTCGCTTTGCAAGTAAGGAAAGTGGGAATTGAACTATTTGCGTGTAGATTTGCATCTCATGGGTTACAGGTTTGGAAAGAAGTCATGTGAACTAACTGTGGGGAGTTTTGCGTCTCTTGTTGCGGGTAAGAAAAGAGGTGAAATGAAGTATTTGTGGGGAGTTTTGCATCTCCGTTTGTAGGTGATAAGAGAGGTGAAGTGAACTAATTGCTATAGGAGTTTTGCGTCTCTGGTTGCAGGTGAGAAAAGAGGTGAAGTGAAGTATTTGCGGGGAGTTTTGCATCTCCGTTTTTAAGTGAAAAGAGAGGTGAAGTGAAATAATTGCAAGAGGAGTTTTGCATCTCCGTTTGCAGGTGAGAAGAGAGGTGAAGTGAAATAATTGCAAGAGGAGTTTTGCGTCTCTGGTTGCAGGTGAGAAAAGAGTTGAAAGTGAACAATTTGTGGGGAGTTTTTGCGGCTCTGATTGCAGGTGAAGAAAGAAGTGAAGTGAAATAATTGCGGCTAGATTTGCGTCTCTTGGTGCAGATGAAGAAATTGGTGAAGTGAGCGATTTGCTGGGAGTTTTGTCACTGGTTGTTTGCTGGTGAGTTGAACCTTTCTCACCTTTGTTGCAACGCGGCACTTTTATTTCTGATAACGGGGGCAACACTTGAACGGGAAAAACATGTTGTGCTCGGGTAATCTAATTGCATCATCCCTGCACTTAAAATTTACTGGACGCATTGTATGACAGCGCTGGCAGCACAAGCATAAAGCCCATATTCGTATGACGTATGTTATCTCGCTTTAATATGGCCTCATCCAAAATGCATGTGTAGGGCTTTGCCAAATTAGAGCTTGTGCTGTGTTTTCATGGCTGTTTTCTCGTCTGTACTCTATAGAGTAGGCGGTAAAGTGAAATCAGGTGGTTGTTTGTGCTGCATGCTCGTACGGGTACATTCTTGGGCGGTACAGGGCGGTCACAATTGTTGAGCTTTGTCATGAAGATAAAAAAAATCATTCGAAATCTGTTCGATCTTTGAATGCACGAGCAATTGCAATTGGCAGTCCAATGCAGGGACCCAATTCCAACAAGGCCTGACGAACTTTCACGCGTTACACTAATGCCATGTGTTTTGCCGCACGCATCTTGCCATATTGTACTGGTGCGTGTGTTTATAACAAATTCATATGTTTATAACAAATTCATATGCTGGGCGGGTAATGTTTTGAACTGTCCTGCGGATTCGTGTGCATGCAATTCCAGAGATAGGACTGGTAAAGCCTCAAATCTATCGTATGTCTATGGGGATTACTCAAATCTCGAAATCGAAATCTTTTGTGGCAGCAACTCCAGGAATCGGACTGGTAGAACTTCAAATCTCTCGTGTGTCTCTATGATGTCTCGTGTGTATCCTTCGGATCTCAAAATATGGCAGCAACTCCAGGAATCGGACTGGCAGAACTTCAAATCTCTCGTGTGTCTCTATATGATGTCTCGTGTGTGTCCCTCAGATCTCAAAATCGGACTCTTTTGTGACATGGGAATTCCAGAAATCGGACTGACAGAGCTTCACACCATTGTCTAAATTTTTTTATATGTATTTATATGTATTCTTTTCTATGTATTCTATGTATTCTATTCTATTCTTTTTTTTATATGTATTCTTCAAATCTCGAAATCGGACTCTTTTATGGCATGGGAATTCCAAAAATCGGACTAGCAGAGCTTCAAACTCTACTGCGTCATGTGTTGTTCCTCAGATCTCGAAATCGGACACTTTTGTGTGCAAAGAATTCCAGAAATCGGACTGGCAGAGCTTCAAATCTCCCTCATTTCCATGTGTATACCTCAGATCCCTAAATCAGACTCTTTTATAACATATGATTTCAGATATCGGATTCGTAGAGCTTCACATCTCCCTCATGTCTGTGTATTCGTCAGATCTCGTAATCGGACTCTGAAAATGTTTAAACCTGGCCCTAATAGTTCGTTTCTTTGCGTCCGAGAATGCTCAGAATTGCATCTCGTGTTTCCCGCCGAACTTGCGATTGGAATTGAAATTCTTGACACCGGAACGCCCGGTATCGCAGCAACCAAACATTGATTTCAGGGCTTATTGCCCTTTTGGCCTCACATAAACATTTGTCCTGCGCGCATCAGCATGGCCCTGCCCGTTTCCGTCTGTTATCATCATTTTATGACAGGCAGTAAAAAATGCAGTTAATTTGGCTCATATTGGACTTTTGTTTACGGTCATCAATCAAGGTTCTTATCAGATCAGTAGTTGCCATTCGTATTCATACGTGACCAACGACCTTTCACATGTACACTACTGTAACTGTCGTATTGGTGGAATACATATGTACAGTGTAGCCCAAAAGTCTTTGGCCATAGGAAAAACGTAAATTTGCTGTTTTTATCAAATTTTGTGATCTGAAACCTTTTCTTGCTCGAACCACGGATGTCAAGACTTGAGCGGAACAACATGTGCATATTCAGGGATGCCCAAAGTCTTTGGCCTTATCAAAAAATTAAATTAGCTGTTTTCATCACATTTTGTGATTTGTGACTTTTTCTTGCTCCCACCACGGATGTCACCACTTTATTTGGTGATAAAAGTTCAAATTAAAGTCTTAACATCCGTGGATAGAGCCAGAAAAAGTTTCAGATCACAAAATGTGATAAAAACCGCAAATTTACGTTTTTCCTATGGCCAAAGACTTTTGGGCTTCCCTGTATAAACAATCAATTTATTTCTGATGAATATCAATCTAGCGCCCTTTTCAAAGTGAATCTAGCGCCCTTTCAATCTAGCGCCCTTTCCAATGTGAAATAGTCTCCTGTAAGTCAACTACTGCGCCCGAGAGTTTCTTATCGGCGTTTTTTTCGTTAAATCAAAAGAAACTGTTTTTAGTCTATCATTGCAAGTATCTGTTTTACAGATATGGGTGCTTACTGAAGGGGTGCTTACTGAAGGGGTGCTTACTGAAGGGGTGCTAACTGAAGGGGTCCTTACTGAAGGGGTGCTTACTGAAGGCCCTTAAAATCCGTCTTTGACCTATGCGACCGTGGCAACATGAGTGGCCTGGTCAGGATTGTGAGTTAATTTGACCTCCAAGTAAACGGCCTGCTTGCAATGGGAGAGGTCAACGCCTCAAAGCACAGAGCTGAAGGTATGATCAGAAGCTGTGCACGCAAAGTGAATAACGGAGCACTTTTGGATATTTACAGTGACTTTGTGGTTTCACACATCACGGTTTAGGGTGCTATTCAAATGCGGGTCTTTAGCCAGTTAAGACGAGCAGGATACTTGTACCGTTGCTCAGAGCACCGTTGCTTTGGTGGACCCCGCAGTTACAAGAAGAGGTTCCGAAAGAAGGCTATCGAATCTCACATATGGATAACTTGATTTCAGCCTGTAAAGTACCTATCATCACAACCAAGTGAAATCAAGATTTAAAAAGAGCCGGCCACTAAGCAAGGTGTGACTTACAACATCGAAGGCCTTCGCAAAATCGAGCAAATCTGGCATCAATTTTTGACCCTCGGTCCAGAGCCATGGAAATGTCCTGGGTGAACTTAACGCTGCATTGCTCAGAGCTCAAAATGTGCTGCAAAAATGTGTCACTTCCAGTAATCGAACCGCCAGTCTGCGAGTTGACGCAAGTGGAGACGTTGCCACTGAGCAAACGAGGATCAAGGAATGTTTGGTTTTCCAGGATTGGGGCAACGTGAGGGCCTCAACGATGGTACTCCCAGCAACTTTAACGAGGTACTTCCACCAATTCAGCAGTTCGTTGAGAGGCCAAGAGATGGCTGGAGTTTTTAATTTTAGGTTGAACTGGTGTCAACCCCACTTTGATTGACAGCGGCGCAAATCCCTCTTGAGATCTGGGGGGGTTAGTTGCCTCGGGTGCCCTTTTTCATGAAAATAGGGGCCCAATTGGTGAAGCCCGCCGCAGGCGCAACGTGGTCTGGGGCAGCGCCCCAGCGGGGATCCGAGGGGCAGAGCCCCTGGCAGGGGGTCTGGGGGACGGAGTCCCCCGGACCCCCTGCCAGGGATCCTGCTTCTGGGGGACGGAGTCCCCCCCAGAAGCTGAAGAAATTTTGAAATTTGAGTGTTCATTTGGGGTCTAAAATTGATGTTTCTTTCAAATTTTTGGGACCCAAATGAGCCTTGAAATGATGGGCGCACTTGCCGCACTTTTGTGGTTTTGCAAATTTCAGGCCCATTCGCAACAGGCCTGCACGAAAGCCGGAATTTCCAAATATGTGTGTGCAAGAGACGTTTTCTGAAATTCACGAAAGCAGATGCAAAAACAAAAGCGATAGGTCGATAGGTATGTCTCCAACAAAAGAAAGTCAAGAGGAACAGTTAAATTGTAAAACTAAATTGTGAAACAAAGTCGGGGGCACGCGGGGTCTGGGGCGGAGTTCTTGGCTCAAGTGGGATGCCAAGGGACAGAGCCTTGCAGAGTTGCAGAGCCTAGCAGGGTGTCAGGGAGTATCACAAAGGTGTGATAACATTTTTGGAGTTTCAACATGCATTTTGGGCCGGATTTTGGGCCGGATTTTGGGCCGGATTTTGGCTATTTTGGGCACCATTATGGCCAGGGCTGGGTGGTCAGACTCATACATATACGGTATCATTAAAATTTGTACAAATAATGCTGCTTCTACTCACCCATTTAGAATCAGGCTGCTGCCATTGCGGTGCTTTGGAGTTCATTTTTTTCTTTTCCACTGGACAGACTTGTTTTTCGGAAATGAGGGTTTTGAAGGCTGAAGGCCATGATCTGGATTGATTCCCTTGCTTTTTCGGGGCACAAGAGCGGTTTTTTTCGGGTCGGTGGCAGGGGCGCTCTGTGTGGTTGGCAAGAGGGCCCAACCTCCCATAAGTTCACCATTTCAAATTGTTCGTTACGATATCATTAAAATGCGGTCAAATGATGACCTTACTTTTCACCTTTTGGGAATGAGGCTGGTTTATTTTTTCTTTTCCATTAAAATCTGCTGTGTATTTTTTTTTTTTTTTTTGGAAATGAAGTTTTCTGAAAGCTGGAGCTGGATTGATTCCCTTGCGGTCTAGGGGCCCCAGAGGGGATTAATTTGTGTTCGACGCATGGGCCCTTTCTGGGGTTGGCAAGAGGGCCCAAATCTACCAGAATTCCATGAATGAAATTTACTGGTTATCATAGCATTACCCTCCACAGCGTTACCATAGCAGGTGGTTGGCACTCACTTTTACTTTCCCACAAGTCTGTTGTGTTTTGTAGGTTTTTTTTTTTGATATGAGGTTTTGTATTGAAAGCTGGAGCTGGATTAATTCCCTGGTGTTTTAAGGGCCCCAGAAACCTAGCTGGAATGATTCGCTGGCGTTCTAAGGGCCCCAGAGGGGTTAATTAAGGGCTGAGACAGGGGCCCTCTGTGGGGTTGGCTGAGGACCCAAATCCACTGGAATTCCATAAATAAATTTTTTTCGCTATCATGGCATAACCACAGCGTAACTAGAGCAGGTGGTTGGCACTCACTTTTTATTTTCCTTTTTTAGTCTTGTGTTTTTTGAAGTTTTTTTGGAATGAGGTTTTTGAATTGAAAGCTGGAGCTGGATTGATTCCCTGGCGTTCTAAGGGCGGCCCCAGAGGGGGAAAATAAGGGCTCTCTGTGGGATTGGCAAAAGAGCCCCACCCCCTCCAGAATTCCACTCACCGAATTCTGGGGGGGTGCACCCCCCAAACCCCCGTGATTTGCGCCCATGTTGATTGAAGTTCTCCAGAGTGGGGTACGCCTTTCTCCAACTGGTTGTATACTTGTATTCCGCTTGTTGATGGTGAACAGTGATCTCTATTCTAACACATGGTGAGTGGTGAATCACGATGGTGAATCACGATGGTGAATCACATCGTAATTGACACTTTTAGCAATTATTGATGATACTTTCGTAACGAAGACAACGTGTCTCTTGCACGAATCGTTCAGGAGAAAAGTCATCCACCAGCACAGCGTCTGTCCACTACATTGGCATGTGGTCCTTGCTGGCGATTCCTGATCACAAACAGGTGATTATCCAAATCAAATGTTACGAATTCAAACGTCAATCCTTTTTCAAAATTTGATTGTTTCTTGCGCAACATCGTTCGTAGCTTGGGTTTCTTTAAACTGTTTGAATGATCGTTTGTTTTGTGATCATACGATCTTGTGCTTTTGGAAGTAGTTTTTTTTCGCTTTTTTCCATCTGTGACATATACGTATTTGCAAATACGTATTTTTATTTATACGTATATTTACATATACGTATTTTTTTATATTTTTATTTAAATAAATTTATATTTTTATATTTATTATTAATATATTAAAAAAACATATAATATATTTATTATTATATATTTTTAATATTAATATTATTTTTAACATAATTATAAAAAATAATAATAATATAAAATATTTATATTTTATTCAATAATTGTTATTGTATAAAATATAATAACAATAAAAAAATTAATGCAAAAATACGTAATATAAAATTTTAATAAAACAATGCTTGGTTTATTGGAAATGGCTTTTATCCCTAAACTTTATTTGAAACTGTTTAATCTTCTATACACGTGACTCGAATTTCGCAAAGATAAGCCCAGAATTTATATTTGACTCTGCTTGCAATGCTTTGCTATACCGAGCAACTGATTTCGACCTGTGACCTCTAATGATACCATTTTTCGCTGTTCTTCAAGAAGGCGGCATGCTTTACTTTCAAGGGAATTTTAAAGATCCGAAGGTGCCTTTCGAATAACACAGAAATTAGACGAAATAATTCATTGTGATTTCTTGCTGAAAGGGTTGGTTTTATGGTGCTCTAACATCAAAGGCAAACCATGCGCCTCTTAAATCTAATTACACGTAGAGCTAGCAATATACAAGAACCGCCAAAATTCTTCGTTCATGCCATTCATGACATGGCGCCATTTTGAATCAATAGCAATATGCGCCGTAAGCATCATGACGTTCGTGTAAGGCGTGAAGTTGCATCACGCCCTGTTTAAATTGGATGGCCTCTGTATTATCCAAACCTTAAAAAATTTTCCTTTGTTTGTAGAATTTCGGCGGACCTTGTATACGAGTACCTGCCGTTCTACAAAGGATGTCGTCAATCCATCCCCGGTGTTTCGAAAACACGCCGTGAAATCTGAGCCGTGCGGTCTTCACGTCTTTGAAGACACTACTTTATTTTCCTAGAACTTGAAAGTTAACTAAGAGCTGCTTTCCTTTCGTATTATAATCCTTCTCTTTGCGAAACTTCCCCGAAGATAAGATCATAATATCCATCAGCAACAGGTACGATCCACCCGACATGAAATATTTATCGGAATATACAGTGAAAACGTTGGCTGAAGTAATTATTTCTGCTCGTTCTCGGATCAGGTGGTATTCCCATACACCAAGATGTGCTTTTGTGAGAGCATTGCAGATGGCGAACTCAGCCGTATTCACCTGGAAGAGGGAGGAGGCGGCTGAGGCGGGAATGAGGCGGTGGACAGGTCTTTGGAACTATACTATTGCCGACCACTCATTTAAACTTCAAGGAAACCGATTGCCAGGCATAACAAATAAAGACAGTGACCACACTGTACCTATTGCGGAAGATTCAGATCTTATTTGGCAGACTAGACGAATGACGATGTTGACCCTATCTGACTCTTGCGTCATCAGCAAGAGGAAAACTTTGCAAAAAGTTAATCAAAGTTTGAAAAAATAATGACTAATTTCGATAAAGGCTTGAATTTGTATGCAGTATCAGGTCAAAGTTCTTGTCTACGTGCAGTGATGGGAAACAGCATCGCTTTTATTCTAAAGACTGTTCATCAGTGAAACAAATCTATAAATGTGAAACATCAAATTGCATGTGCAAAACAAAAAGAACTTTCAAAATGCACGTAAAACAATCCACGGAAAAAACCAAGTAAGCAGATTCATACAAAAATTAGAAGTAATAATACAGGGTAGTCCTAAATTACTGGGAATAACCCATTAGGACGTGTTCCTCATGCCCATAGGAATCAAACTTATTCAGTGACAAAATTCGCTACGACTCCCCATTTCGGAGATATGCCTCCTCCAAGTTCCCAAATTGAACCCTTTTGGGTGCCTGTGGGGGTTGATTTATTTGTTGAAGAGCTCTCATTCTTTGTAGTCGGGTTCCCAATACAAACTGAAAAGAAAACATTCTGTGACAAAATGCGCTCCACATCCCACTTCGGAGACATGGTACCCAAAATATCCCGAGGGGAGCCCCTTTTGGCTGCCCACGTTGGGGATTTATTTTTGCGTCCAAAAGTGCTCAAGTTTCGATGTTATAAAATTCCGGGTTATTGCCGCAGGTATTTTCAAAGATTGTGCAATTTCTTCAGTTGCAACATGATTTTGATCTGCGGAAGAGTTGTAGAGGAAACCTTTCAGTTTCTAAAAATACCAAAATCATTGAATTTGAACGCTATTCGGCAATTTTATGACCAGAGACAACGCGACATGACAGCATCGTTTTGTCTTTGAGCGGGGAAGAGGCCGCGGCTCCCTTGAAATCCCTGGAGTGGATTTTAACTTTCTGTGGGCATCGCACCTCGGTCCGCCATTCACTCGTATGTCTTTCGCTTCTGTCCGCAGCGGATGCCCCTTTAAACGCCGCAATCCAGCAACACACATTTTGGCATCATTTTGCTCCCATTTGGCTCCATGTTAAACGAAGCACAGTTCTTCCACTTCTTCCTTAAAACGTTATGGTTTAGTGTTTGCTCTATTTATACTGAAGTGAATCAGCTGAAGTTGGGGTGTTCGCGATCCCTTGTGGCTCTTGTTTGAGTCAACAACGAGCAAAGGCACGCTTCTATAAAATCGCGAATGGTCACGATTTTCGAAAGAGCTACGAAATTAACATTCTTCTATTAACCATTTTCAGTAAGAAAAATCGGATGATCCGTGAGGCACATCATCACTGGACGACCAGTGATAAACTCTCGGATCTCTGACTGAGAACCTGTTGTGAGGCTTCAGCTGTTTTTGGTAACTTGGACAAGGAGCATCTCTCATTCTCGCGCAAACGAATCCGATCCAATAATTGCGCCTTACTAAAATACAGCATATGCAATTCCTGGCGACACTCGTGTCGTGCGTATAGAGAGTTCGTGAAATTGACAGGGGCAGAAAAGGAATTGCACTTTGCGCCTTTTTCTTTTTGCACCATATGCAATCCATCGCAACAGTGGCGTGGTGTGTATAGAGAGTTTGTGAAATAGACAGGGCAGAAAAGGAATTGCACTTTGCGCCTAACTATATGCACCTAATGCAATCCATCGCAACAGTGGTGTGGTGTGTACACTCTAAACACAAACGTCTTTTAAAAAGTCACTTTTGTGTAGTCCAAAACGAGACACGTTTTAGCGACTTTTTTCTCGGACTTGGAATCCTTATGCTTTGTTTGTTTGTTAAAATAGACTAAAGTGCTTCAAAGAGTCGTTTTAGGAATCCTTTAGAAAGACGAAAAGCGCCTAAAAAGTGTTTCGATTAATCTTCTAGACTACTTTAAAAGGAAAAATGCAAAAAGACACCAAGTCTGAAAAAAGTCGGCAAGTCATGTCTTGTTTTGGACTGCAATGGTAAAAATAGGGAAGTGACTTTTTAAAAGACGTTTGAAATTTAGAGTGTATAGAGAGATTGTGAAATTGACAGGGGCAGAAAAGGAATTGCACTTTGCGCCTAACTATATTCTATTGGTGGAGTCCCCTTGGAAGCTGTTAAGCATTTTAAATATCTCGGAGTTCTATTCACAAATGACCTCAGTTGGTCTCCGCATGTTAATGATGCGGTCAAAAAGTCACTTCAACCTTGGGTTATATTATGCGGAATCTAAGTGGAGCAAACGTTGAGCAAAAAAAGCGTGCATATGCTTCACTAGTTCTACCTATACTTGAATACGAGTATGCTTCTGCCGTGTGGAATCCCCAGAAGGTTTCGGATATCCATGCAATTGAGAGTGTTCAGCGTCGAGCCGCCCGGGTTATCACAAACACTTATGATCGCCTCGCTAGCGTGTCTGCTTTACTCTCGCTACTTGAACTTCCATCCTTGGCAAGAAGGCGTCGCGCGCATTGTCTAAACCTATTTAGGGATATTCTTATTGGTGAGGTCGATTTCCCTTTTCCGTCCTGCTACAACCAGAAAGTTGTTCAGAGGCGGACTGACAATGGGTTCAGTTTTAAAATTCCCTTCGCTAAGCGAAATGTTTATAAAAATTATTTTTCCCTATGACAATATCATGCTGGAATAGCCTTCCACACAGCGCTCACCACAGTAGTGTAGTGTGTAAAGAGAGATTGAATCGATTTTTGGAAAAAGGGCACAATTCCATATCATGATGTTCTGAGATAATCGAAAAAAACATTGCCATTTTTTCCCTTTCAGCCAGACGTTAAAATTGTTAAGGTAATTATACAGACCTATGTGCGCAGGGTTTTAGTTGGTGGAATTCAAGATTGCAAGACTTGCCGAGTCTTGCTGGCTTTGATGTCAATGTGCAGGAATTGTGCCCTTTTTGCAAAAAACAGGTTTTTACAGCACGTTTTTTTCATATTTGGTGTCAGTAAGACTGCCGTATCTCGGAAAATACGAATGATATGAATCAGAGCACCCAAGGTTTTGCCTTAGCCCCCTTCCAGGATATTCTCTGAAGAAAACAACCAGATTTCAGGTCATTGTGGTGAAAATTAAGTGGGCTATACACAGACGGTTTTTTTAAATATAACGGAGTGTAACATCAACGATTGTAAAGCCAAGAAAATGTGAATGTTTGTCCTTATTCGTCACCCGAAGTGCCATCAACTTCCTGAACATCATCATTTGTTGGCCATGACTCAATCGAATCATAAAAAATATATATACAGGGTGATTCAGCAGAGCCGCCCCAAAAGTGAAACGTTTATATCTTCTAAACCTTTCTTCGGAGCATGTTGGTACCAGCAAATGATTTGCTCGCCTTAGTTTGGGGTTTCATAAAATGTCAATGAATTTTTTCTCAGTCCACCCCCTCATGCCAATTCTTGAAGGGGTGGTTTCGGGTGTCTCAATAACTCTTTGACCGTTCTTCGGAGATATGAGGTTTAAATTACAAAGTTGTAATGCCTGCACCTCCAAACCCGTTTGTGATGGTTTCATCCCCCTCGCACCCCTCTGTTTTCTAATAAGGGTGGTTTTTTGCTGTGTCACTTCTGCCGGGCCAAATTAACCGGGAATTATCGCAAAATGTCAATGAAGTGATAAAAATGTGCTAATAAGTAAAAAAAATTGGGGTGCGAGTCGGGGCGCTCGTTCCCCAGGGGAAAAAGTAAAAATAAAAGAAGAACCAAACAACCCCTTTAATGAAGACCGCTGTAACTCCTCAACGGTTTGTCATGGAACTTTAGTTTAAATTGCAAAGTTGTTGCCCCTGCTCCACCGAAACCGATCGTGAAGTTTTCACCCCTCCGAAATATGCTTGTTACTTGCTGGGGATGGTTTTCCGAAAAACAACCCCTCGTGTTTTCATCGTAAAGGGGTGGACTTGGACAAAAGAAACCAGCATTTTTGAAAAGCGCAATCGATGGCGATACAATCACTTACCAGCAGCAAGTTTCTCTGACAAGTGTGTCGCGAGAAACGAATATCTCAATTTTGAGGCGGCTCTACTGAATCACCCTGTATTATTGATGCACATTTTTATTCAAAGCAAAAGATCAGACACACTGCTGCCTCGGAAACACAAAAAAGCAAACCATTCTCGAAAGGAACCAAAAGAACAGAACCGACACGCAGAGAGCGTCACAGCATCCCCTTCTTTCTGATGCTGACAACGCCCTGGACCAGGGATAGTGAGAGTAGAATATCTTTTCTGATGAAATGTGGGTCGGGCATGCATCCACGCTTGTACAAACAACACGCCAGCAAATGACCAAGATCAATTACCTAATCATGAATAAAGAGACCGAAAATATTCAACCAATGAAAACATTCAAATCGCCCATGTGAACTGCCTGTTTTTGGCAAGAAGGGCACAATTCCATGGAATAGTGCCCTTTTTACGACAATCGCATTTTTCCCGCAACTTTTTCTGGCCAACGGATTGTTGGAATGGTGCCTGTTTTGCAGCAATCGACGAGGCCACGAATTGGGAAGAAAATGGCTGCAACAACTCAAAACAGCCAAAAAGTGGAATTGTGCCCTTCTTCCAAAAATCGATTCGACTGTGAAATTGGCACGGGCAGAAAAGGAATCGCACTTTACGCCTGACTAAAATTGAGCATATGCTAGCCGTCGCAACAGCGTAAAGAGAGAATGTGAAAATGGAAGGGGCAGAAAAGGAATTGCACTTTGCGCCTAACTAAAATTGAGCATATGCTGTCCATCGCTGTTCACCACTTTTGCGATGGATAGCATATGCTCAATTTTAATTAGGCGCAAAGTGCGATTCCTTTTCTGCCCCTGTCAATTTCACAATCTCTCTTTAGACACCACCAGTGGTGTGGTGTCTAAAGAGAGATTATGAAATTGACTGGGGCAGAAAAGGAATCGCACTTTGCGCCTAATTAAAATTGAGCATATGCTATCCATCGCAAAAGTGGTGAAGTGTGTAAAGAGAGATTGTGAAGTTGGCAGAGGGAGAAAAGGAATTGCACTTTGCGCCTAACTAAAATTGGGATTTGCTCTGGCCCTCAAAAAGTTCCAAAAGTTCGCAATTGGAAACTGAATTGGGGAATTTTGGAGAGCCATATCTCGAAAATAGGGGTTCGGTAGGAATTTTCACTGAATGTTTTTTCTTCAATTTATCTTGGGGAACATACTCTCTACTGAGCGACGCATAAATCAACCCCCAACACAGGCACCCAAAAGTGGCTCCCCTTTAGATTTTTAGGTGGGCATATGCTATCCATATATGCCGAAGATTTTTGGGTGGTCATATCTCCAAAATGGGGGGTGATAGCGCGTTTTGTCACCGAATGTTTTCTTTTCAGTTTGTAATGGGGAGCACGCTCACAAAAAATGAGAGCTCTTCAAGAAATAAATCAACCCCCACAGGCACCCAAAAAGTGTTCAATATGGGAACTTTGAGGGGGTATATCACTGAAATGGGGGTTTTGGAACGAATTTGGTCACTAAACTAGTTTGATTCTTGCAGACATGAGGAACACGTCTTATGGGCTGTTCCCAGTAATTTAGGACAACCCTCTACATGCATGAAAATACAACTTGTGAAACATGAAACCATGACGTGAATGGAAAATATAAAAATTATGTCCTTTTACAATACATGTAACGAATACTGGTAAAAAAAAGTTCCTCTGTAAAAGCGCAGCGTGCTCATTTTTTTCTTTTATCGGCTGTGACTGAACCGCGGTTTATGAAAATACAATCATTGAAGGCATTGTGCTTCATGCAAAGGGCCAACTTTTTAGAGAAGCCCAATTGTGGTCAGATGCCCATTTTTCGCAGAATTATTCTGTACTTGGCCAATGCTGCAAGTGTATTTTTGAAAATTTCAACCCCAACTGCTTTCAATGCAAAGTATGTACAGCTAATTTCCTTTGAATTTGTCCAGTATTTCCTTTTCAAGCCGGATTTTCACTCCGCTATTACTTATGATCATGGTTTATGTGACTTGTTTGTCACTCTCATTCTCCAATTCTCTCATTCTATCAATTCATGGAACAAGATCCCCAAAAGTATGTTCGAGAAACCAGTTTCCACACGAACCTTCTGCTCCATATTGAACAAATCGGGTGTATATCTTTCTATAGTGGCTAGATTATCTGTTGTATGGTTTGTGACTGTCTGTCTGTCTCTCCCCTCTCCCTCTCTCTCTCTCCCCTCCCTCTTCCCCTCTCCCTTCATCTATCTCTCTCCATCTCCCTCTGGCTTCATCTCTCTCTCTCTCTCTCACTCTCACTCTCTCTCTCTCTCTCTCTCTCTCTCTCTCCCTGAGCCCTCCCTCCCTCTCCCACTCTCTCCCTCTTCTCTCTCTCTCTCTCTCTCTCTCTCTCTCTCTCTCTCTCTCTCTCTCTCTCTCTCTCTCACTATTTTTTTTCTTTACTTGTCCAGATGGTTGACTGTTTGCTGCAATTGATTCCCCGAACATTGTGCCATTTGTTTATTGCTTGTCTTATATGTTTGATAACAAATAATTGTAAGATGTTTACTGACATGTATTTATCCGGGGCTGATGCTCCTAAATACAGAACATTTCTATTCTATATTCTATTCCACACATTCACGGAATTTGCGCTGATCCAAATATGCTAAAAGGTGGAACCTGTGTTTAACCATCACTCTGGCATGCCGTTGAAAACATGGCGTTTTCAAAGGAAAGAACTGTGCAGATGAGCTCCGCGAAAAAAGTTACAAAACTCGTGCAATGGCGATGGAATCTTGGGCTTTACGGCATGAACATAGATCGCACCACAGCCGCTGTTGCCTTGGAAGAAATAAAAATAATCCCTTTTGAATCGCCTTGAAAGCACGAGTAGACCCACTCTTCATTATTGCTAGCGTATAATCTATCATACTTCCGTTTTCCATAACACCCTTCGTACGTGTGGATAAATTTCATTGTTTTTAGATGAACACGTGCGAGAATACATGCAGACATGACAGCTTAAGCCGGAACAAGATGAAGAGGATCTCAACTCAATAGGCGTGCTCGTTAAGCTAATGCTTACATAAGAACAACCCACCCGCTGTGCAGCAGGTGTCTGCAGGGTATTTGGAAAATGGTTGAAGAATAAGATGATGAAGAGATCAATGATTTATTGGAAACTCAGTGCTTCTTTTATGAGCAAGTGAGATTGGGTCTACGAGGTGCATCCAGAATATTCGTGTAGTTTGTGCCTTGTTTCCTGCGTTCTGAATGTTTCTTGAGTTCTTATTGATAGCTCCAAGTCTGAGCTCTAACATTTGTTGAGTTGGTCACCATTGATTATGCCATTTTTACCTGTTTCTTTTCTTTGACGGAGGATTGAGATTGGATTATTCTGACAACTGACTTGTGATGATGTCTTATTCAGAAGAATGAAGAACAGGAATTCATTTTGTGGGGTTCCTATCACGATGCTATTCGTCTTTTTGTTGGGAATACTTCGTCTTTTTGACAACGCATTTGACTGCTGCATTGTAATAATTGCGATGATTTTGCAATTTAAATAAAATTGAATTGAATTGAATTGAATTGATGCAAGTATTTGCAAGAGGTCCGGTGACAGGAATTAAACGGACTTCGGAATAAAATTGGACTGAGGTGGAGCGAGGCCGATTTTTTCAATTTCTCCGGGTTTTATTAGGTTGCGTTAGGTTTGAATAGGTTTGAACAGGTACAATCCACCTCCGTACATGCCAAAACTCCCTTCAAAACTCGCTTTAGTCCACTTCTGTCCATTTCTGCCTCTGTCCCCCGATCCTTTGCAGGCACTGATGCGTTGCATTAATCACGGTAATCATTGCAGTTGATGCCCTTACATCAAAATTTGCAATGATGGCCGTATACGTGCAATATACTGTGTTACTTAATGTGGCGTTCATGGAAGCAAAACATTCGTCAATGGAAGCAAAACAATGGAAGCAAAACATTCGTCAATTGAAGCAATACAATGGAAGCAAAACATTCGTCAATGGAAGCAAAACATTCGTCAATAGAAGCAAAACAATGGAAGCAAAACATTCGTCAATGGAAGCAAAACAATGGAAGCGAAACATTCGTCAATTGGAGCAAAACAATGGAAGCAAAACATTCGTCAGTACTAGCTGACGCGGTATTCCTGTTTTTCTAAAGGTTCCCATTTTGCAGAACGTTTTTCAAAACTGTTCGAGCAGTACGTCACAATTAATATGCAAATATATTTGCAACATTTTCACGTCCCTTTCTACGTATAACTAAAGGAAAAATAGCATTAGATATGTGGCCAAACGGCAATTTTCCACAAAGTATATCTTTCAATAAATTCTCTCGATTATTGTCTCTTTGTCTCATTTCCTCTCAATTTAACTCTCAAATGTGTCACTCAATTTCTTTCAATTTATCTGAAATTCTCCCGTATCCCTCCATAAATTCTCGATCTCATCTTTTTTCTGTATTAATTTTTCTTCATTTCTCTCTTATTTCTCGCAAAAATCTCTGTTTTTCGTTCTAAATCCTCTCACATTCTCTCAATAAAATCCAATTCTATGTCATTTTCTCTTTTTCTTATTTTCTCTCAATTTATCACTCAATTTCTCTCAATTTCTCTGAAATTATCTGGTATCTCGCTGTAAATTCTCGATATTTCTCTTTTTCTCCATTTTCTTGATCTATCTCTTGTTTCTCTTTGTCGTATTTCTTGAAAAATCTCAATTTTCATGACAAATTCTCTAAAATTCTATCAATAAATTGGCAATAAAGATTGCTCCGCGGGGAAACAAAACAGAAATTCATGCAAATTTTTCCGGCGTAAAACGTCCTCACAGTCTGAATAGGTACCTATTATTCACACAATAGTTTACACGCATGGAACGGATAGTCGCAGAAACATAATCAATGTTCCCATGAATGAGACCACAGTGGTAAATGCAGTCGAATAAAAAGTTTCAAACCAACAATCCATTGTCCATTCGTGGGCACATTATCCATTTATAGCAGGTACCCGTAAAACAACATTATAGGCACCCATTTTCGGGCACGTTATTGTCCCCATGACGTTATTGTCCCCATGACACATTTCTGGTGTTGTGAGTAAAGCTTCTTCGAGGATGGGCTATATTATGAGAAATTTGAAACAGGCATCCCCTTCTCAAAAAAAACATGCTTATGTCTCTTTGGTGTTGCCAATTCTGGAGTACGCCTGCGGTGTTTGGAGCCCCCATAAAAGGTCTGAAATTGATGAACTTGAGAAAGTTCAGCGTCGAGCAGCCAGAGCCATTTCTGGAATTTATGACAGGTATCAAAGTGTCACCGTAATTTTGAATAATCTCAACCTACTTTCCCTGGAGAGCCGTCGTCGGGCGCACTGCCTCAACTTATTCCGGGACATTCTTGTTGGGAATGTTGAATATTTTATGCCTGGAAAATATCAGCTGAAGCAAAAACAACGCCGTTGTGACAATGGGCTCAGCTTCAACTTACCTATGTGCAAAGGCAATGCCCTTTTTCATTCTTTTTTCCCGAGAACCATCAGGGAGTGGAACGGCCTTCCCTCCGACTCTTCTCTGATTTCTGGAACACTCACACGTCTCCCGAGCTCCGAGTTTTTTGTTGCTGCTCATAGTTTATAGGTAGGAGACGACAAATGACCGCTGTATAACATCTCTTGTCTGCGAACATATTCATTGTCATTTCATTTGTTGTTATATCCACTGTGTGTCTCTGCCTGTGATTGCCTTCTCATCTATCTTTTTTATTGTCTTGTCGATTGGTTCCTTTTTGACATGTGTTTGTTTCACAGTGCCAATCTTGTTGTTTGCGCTGTCTTTTGCAATAATAATAAATAATAATATTAATAGATGCGTAATATCACAGGATAGTTCATAAGTCTGACGGCTCTTTTGATCGTACTTTTCAGAAAAGCGTTTTCTCTCCTTATACGCTTATTCACACTCCAATAGTTAATCGTCAAGTCATGTTTTTCCAGATTCCGGGAAAACCGATATGCCTTTGAAATTATCTGGAAAACACTACGGAAATTATCATTATTTTTAATCAAATCTCAATAGTGAAGTTGACCGGCAGACAATAAAATGATGTAAAAAACTAAGTTACAACAAAAATTCGAGGAAGAGGTATGGACTGCAACTAAATTAAACGCGCTGGACAACAAGTCTGCCAAGGAACTGTGACAAAGCATGCAAAAACGGAGCCGAGGAGGGAAGGGCATTCAATGAAGCGGCGCAGAATACTCGTTTTGGAGAAATGGACGGAAGCAGGTGCAAATGGGTCCCAAATCCTCACCTACAAGTACATCTTCGTATATTTTCTGCCGTTTAATGTCAAACACCTTGTATAGTGGCGGCGGAATTAATGTACCCACACATGTGTTTTTCCCATATAACTGTTGCCTCCGAAACTTTTTTTTCTTTCTTTTTATTCTTATGCAGGCGGTAGAAATGAAAGCTCCAGATCTCTATAAAGCGTTCGAGAGGTGTCAGATTTTGACCTCGGATACAAAAGAGGATCTTTAATTTCTGCAGCATAAAGTTTTTGCCAAAATTTGAACGGTCGCGATTTTTCCCATGTATGAGTACATTAATTCCGCCGCTGCTATACCTTCTTGGCAGGCTTTAAAAACAGGAAATTACCTTCGTATCATCATTCTCATTTCCACGGCGTTTCTCATCAATTCCCATATTTTTTCAGAGAGGGCAGATGCCGCACGCTGACTACGCTTGCTACCATCCGAAAAGTAATCGAACCCATTACTTTCCAATTTCGTAAAACGCTTTTATCCCTTTCCTGTGTTTTACGCAATCCTCTCTACTCAGAGCCCAAAAGTCTTGGCCAAAGCAAAATATAAATTTGCTGCTTTTATCATAGTTTGTGATCTGAAAAACTCTTCTGGCGCTCCAGCCACGGATGTAAACACTTTATCGGAACTCCTTGTGCACATATACGTACAGGGTAGCTTAAATTTATTTGGCTACAGCAAAGATTTATCGTATTCGTAAAATACGAATTTAAATTAAAATGGAAGTTTCACATTTTTCCTACATCCAAAGGCATTTTGGCTTCCCTGTAGAGAACGCCTCAGCCTTCAAATAGAGGCTGCGGTGTTTTAGAGACGTCACATGGAGATTTAGAGGGGGTTGGGGTTGAACCAAGCGGAGAATGGCGGAGTTCGGCAAGAAATCTACTCATTTATGTCATTCATTGGTGTCACTTTGATGGTGATGCCAGCTTAACCGGAAAATTTCCTGAGACATCTGGTTGTGATGCGATGTACAGTCGCAGGAACAGAATGTACAGTGTGCCCATTAATGGGACATTAATTATTGGCTTGTGGGGCCTATGGTTGTTCTGATAAATGCAGTCACATAAAAATAATGACTCCCAAATAGGCTGTCAGGTTTCTTGCAGGTATTCTTGAAAAAGTTGGCAAACGCAATGATTGAAATTTAGATCATCAGGCATAAACACGATTGCGAGCCCACGTTGATCCGTTCTGAATGACGCCTATTATGCAGCTGCTCGCATCAGGTTTCGGAAAATTAGGTCGATCTTCGGGAATTCACCACAACACTTTACTCGTACACTTATTCTCCAGGAGAAAAGATACACCGGAGAGGCATACACGTAAGCCTCAATCAGTTCCCTCTTTGAAATCTCTGTCAGGGAGTAGTTATTGTTTTCTGACTGTACTCGTTAACCAACATTGTAGGACCATACGCGAATAGTGGTGATGGAATTAATGTTCGCATGGGTGGATGTTTCCCATTTTACTGTAGAGCCTCCGACACCTTTTCCTATGTTTTTACTCTTATGCAGCCGGTAGAAATTAAAGCGCCAGATTGCGAAAAAGCTTTATAAACCTCATTCCACTTGAAGAAATGAGCAAAGAATGCTCTTGAGTATGCTTACATTGAAATTAGAATTCCTTCAACAATGAAAACTTGGTCGAACACTGCAG
>JASGXE010020736.1:0-30732 GCA_030068105.1 Sinentomon sp. SZTP_YWyxl
AATCAAGAAAATGTGTGGTTGAAAAACTCCCAGCCAAGAGCCTCTCGCTTTCTTGTGCATGCCTGTGTTTTCTCAAACCCGATTATCTGCTTAAGCAACGTCTCTGGTCACTTAAAACCTAATTACAGCACCTACATTTTTCCCATTTCGCGAAATTCATTGTGTTTTTTAATGAGTCGAACTCGCATGCGCGAAAATTTGAATGGTGAAAAAAAAGAAAAAAATGCTTTGATTAAGGGAATTTCAATAGGTAAACCATAGAAGAACAATACTAGTAGAACAATAGGCCTACTAGAACAATACTAGTACACTTCTTCTGTGGTAAACCTATTCGGACAGCGAAAAATCCGCGCTTTTTGATCGTGTTTACGTTCTGTAACAAAATGTGCAAATAAATCGGTTGAGATGTTATTCACTGTCTGTAAACTTATGCTCTATGGGAAACAGAAATTTCTGCAACAATTAAAAACGATTGAAAAATCTGCCGTCTTTTAGCGCAGAAATGAAAGTTCCTCGGAAATTTGAATGGAGGAGTGTGCCTCGGAAATTTGAATGGAGGAGTGTGCAGCAATTTCAGTTATTTGTAACTACAAATGGAATATTTTGCAAATGGACATAAGGAAACATGTGGCTTGAAAAGCAGTCCAGCCCCGGCGGCAGTTGCGGCGGTTGGTGTTCACGAAACAGGCGATGGGTTGCGGCGGGATCGGCTACGGGTGGCGGCGTTTTCGTCGGAATAATATTGCGGCGATCTTCATCCCTTGTTGACTTTTTAACCGCTTGAATCAATCTGTGCAATGGCAAACATGATTTGAAATAAAAATACTGGTGCAAAAATCATTATTCCAGCACCAGAAAAAAAAACAAAAAAAAAATTGATCAGAAAAATACATGTGACGAATACAACAATATTCGTAGAGCAGAAACAAGGAAAACTACGCGTCAGATGCATCTCACGCAATGCTTGAAACCGCCACAACCGCCGGCGGGTGGTAGTTGCGGTTCGGCAAAACTTGTTCTTTTCTGTTGTGGCGGTCGTGGCGGTCGTGGCAAATCGATATGGTGGTCCATGGAAGTCTTACCCAATCGATTTCCTGTCAGAATTTTCGCAGAGAAATTTCTCTCCGCCTTATCGACAAATTTTTAGTCAATCATTCGACAATTATTTTCTTTTTCGACAATTGATATTTTTATTTTTTTCGACAATAATTGTTCGACAATTTTCCTTTCCGACAATTATTCATCTCAAAACGGTGTGATGCGGAGCTGTAAAATAGGCATTGATCTCTCTCAATATGCGTTGCATTCAGCATTCTGCAGAGGTCAGTCGAGCACTCGTGGATACATAGGTATAAGAAGACACAAATCTTGATTTTTAGTTTGGTGGGAAAATAATTTTGGCACTGTGGTTGGCCCTAATTTGATATGTGACCTGCGACTACCTCATGCTAAGTTTTACTCGTTTTATGCCGGTTGATGTGTGGTGTGATCTTCAAAGGATGGTCGCCGTTGGTTCTTAGAATATATCATTGACAAGTGGGTAAAGCGAGATCTGATCAGGTACCTAATATCCAATACCCTTTATTTTGTGGAATTAACGGAAAAAGTGTCCCTTTATTTTGTGGAATTTACGGAAAAAGTGTGTCAAACAAAATGTGAAGCAAGCTTTCCTCTCCAATTTCTGTTCTGCAACGAGTGATGCTTTTTTGTTTGAAAATAAGCTCTCAGAGTGGCGTCCAATCCGAGAACATTTTCTTCGGATGTAACATCCGATCGATTACAAGCACCATGTTCTCAGAATCACAAAGTTACTTTCTCATTTGCGACATTCGTCACCCTGACGATTCGCTTTTGATTATATGTCCTCCAGAAAATCCTTCAAAATCACAGCCTCCGTCAATGAAGCATCCACCACAGGCTGCAGTTCCGTCTCAGCGACCTTCCCTAAAAGCTCCAAACCGTAATACCCCGGTTTAAAGAAAAAAATCATAACGGGCAAACATGCGCTTCCGTTCAGCCTGAAAGCAATAAAAACAAATCGAGCCGGTAGGCCCTTGGTTCTTAAAAATCACCATTTAATAATTTCATTGCCCTGCGTTAACAAGTAGGCGGATGGGTTACGCGTTATATTATAGCAATCCAATGCGTTGCAGCAATGACCGCAATAAAAAATTGCCGAAAACACTGTTTCACAACAGCAATAAAGCAATATAAGTGGAGCCTCTTTATGGAAAAGCTCGTAAATATGGGTCATAAAGTGCGAAATTGCGCAGCTAAATCTGCACTCCTATCCAAGCACACATCCCCCACCCTCCCGGTGTTCCACATCCCATTATGGGAGAGTGAGAGCGCAAATGATGTGATGCCACTTGTTTTAAGGCCATTAAAGGGGTTTGGGAAATAATGGTTTTCTGAATGAAATAGCTTTCGGATTGGCGGGAAATTTAAAGCCTCTGTCCGCAGGTCGAACACGTTAAAACGTAAAGATCTGTTCATTCATCCTATAACGAGTGCTCTCCACAGCATCAAGTTCAAAGGGTGGCAAAACATGGTTGGTCGGGTTCAGCAGACACCTGTGAATTAATAGAAAGCTATGCGTGGCGGCAGAATTATGTGGTTTCTGTAACGCGGCTGATAAATGGTCATTTGACCTCATATCTAGGGCCATTCAAGTCTAGGGTCATCATCATATCATCATTCATGAACGATGATATGATGACCATAGATATACAGGGTGTTTCAAAATAAACGATACACTTTGTGTTTTCTCTAATTTCCTGGTATAAACGGTTCGATATAGCGTCAATTGCAGTGCATACAGGTCTCTGGCTTTGTGACAAGTTAATGAAAGTTCGGTGCAGCATGGCTTGATCCATTGAGGCCACATCCGCTGTGATTAATTGATGCAACCAGTTGTGGTCGCAAGGTCGTGTTGGGTAAACTTTTGGAATTTTGTTCTGTCCCGCAGGAATAACTCATACCGGGTAGATCTAGAGACCTCTGCGCCTGCTCGATGAAATCTCGTCTCCCAACCCAGCGGTGAAGAAAATCCTGGCCAAACCATGATGGATGCCAATTAACTGTGAGAAGAGACGGCGTGCCATCCTGCATAAACCAAATTCGTCCAAAGCAGCTTTGTGGCGAGAGCTCAGGCATCATAACATTTTGCAAAATTCGCAGGAACTTGGCCTGATTTGCAGCTGGCCAGTCATTGTACCCCTTTTTTTCGACGAGCCAACTGTAAATTAGGCGAATAACTTGCACATGTTGCAGATTTAACAATGCCTCTCCCCGCAAATCTGCTTGGACGAATTTGGTTTATGCTGAACGGCGCGCCGCCTCTTTTCACAGTTTATGAGCAGCAATGGCTTGACTTGAATTTTTTCGCCGCATGATTGGGAAACGTGGTTACATAGAGTAGGCACCGAGGTCTCCAGACTTACCCCGTGTGACTTATTCCTGTGGGGCATAACAATTCCAAAAGTTTACAATCCCAACAAATCCTAAAAGCATCACACGGCCGCAGTTCGTCATGCTTGGCTCATGCACACACCGCTTGCACAGGAGAAATGGGGTCCAAATCCGGCCAGAAGGATAAAACAAGACATGTTAGCAACTTGTAGATATTTTCCCACCTGTATAGACATTTCCGCAGGTCTGAATGAAATGCCAGCGGCTTCCTTCTCACATTGTTTTTCACTGTTTGACTCAGAATTTTTTCGTCGTTCTGCCACCATTTCCTTTGTTCATGGGCAGTAATGAATAAATATTTGTCACAAATAAATAAGTAGCATTCACATAGAGAGTTCCAACCTTAAGGGCACTGATCATGACACTGCAAAAGTATTCGAAATGCATGCAACCCCCCGAAGAAACCCCTTTCCCGATCAAAAGCTGCAATTTGATAATTCTTGGTGATCTGTGTTGCATACGCTTGTTATTTTGCAGGCGTAAAAACAGTCAAATTGCAATGCAATGCAACTGCAAATTATTCAACCCCGAAGTAACCCCTTTGCAGATCAAAAGCTGCAATTTGATAATTTTTGACCATGTGTGTTGCATACGCTAGAAATTTTGCAGGCGCAAAAAATCGTCAAATTGCAATGCAATGCAACTGCAAATTATTCAACCCCCGAAGTAACCCCTTTGCAGATCCAAAGCTGCAATTTGATAATTTTTGACGATGTGTGTTGCATACGCTAGAAATTTTGCAGGCGTAAAAAACAGTCAAATTGCTATGCAATGCAACTGCAAATTATTCAACCCCCGAAGTAACCCCTTTGCAGATCCAAAGCTGCAATTTGATAATTTTTGACGATGTGTGTTGCACACGCTAGAAATTTTGCAGGCGTAAAAAACAGTCAAATTGCTATGCAATGCAACTGCAAATTATTCAACCCCCGAAGTAACCCCTTTGCAGAACCAAAGCTGCAATTTGATAATTTTTGACGATGTGTGTTGCATACGCTAGAATTTTGCAGGCGTAAAAAACAGTCAAATTGCAATGCAATGCAACTGCAAATTATTCAACCCCGAAGTAACCCCTTTGCAGAACAAAAGCTGCAATTTGATAATTTTTGACTATGTGTGTTGCATACGCTAGAAATTTTGCAGGCGCAAAAAATCGTCAAATTGCAATGCAATGCAACTGCAAATTATTCAACCCCGAAGTAACCCCTTTGCAGATCCAAAGCTGCAATTTGATAATTTTTGACGATGTGTGTTGCATACGCTAGAAATTTTGCAGGCGTAAAAAACAGTCAAATTGCTATGCAATGCAACTGCAAATTATTCAACCCCCGAAGTAACCCCTTTGCAGAACAAAAGCTGCAATTTGATAATTTTTGACTATGTGTTGCATACGCTAGAAATTTTGCAGGCGTAAAAAACAGTCAAATTGCTATGCAATGCAACTGCAAATTATTCAACCCCCGAAGTAACCCCTTTGCAGAACAAAAGCTGCAATTTGATAATTTTTGACTATGTGGGTTGCATACGCTAGAAATTTTGCAGGCGTAAAAAACAGTCAAATTGCTATGCAATGCAACTGCAAATTATTCAACCCCGGAAGTAACCCCTTTGCAGAACAAAAGCTGCAATTTGATAATTTTTGACTATGTGTGTTGCATACGCTAGAAATTTTGCAGGCGTAAAAACAGTCAAATTGCAATGCAATGCAAGTGCAAATTATTCATCCCCCGAAGTAACCCCTTTGCAGATCAAAAGCTGCAATTTCATAATTTTTGACTCTGTGTGTTGCATACGCTAGAAATTTCGCAGGCGCAAAGAAAACAGTTCAACGGAACCAATAACTGCAGTTTGCGAAACCGCATTGTGGGAATGAACGTCACCCAAATTATGCGCCTGGATTGGCCTATAATTTTGGACCAGTTCCCCTGCTTATATCTTTTCCAATCTTTTCCTGAAAATATATAAAAATTGGATTTGGAACCTTTTTGCGATGGAAAAAAAAATTCGGAAAAAAATCATTCTTTTGACAGCAGCGAATACTGCCATGCACGAAGGGAAAAGGCGGAGCACTGGCCGTAGTTCGGGGACAGAATCCATCAGAAGTCGAAGGGTTTTTTTAAATTATGGAGTTCATCTCAAGTGTAAATTGTGCCGCGAAAAAATTCAACAAATCTCCCCCCCCATGTTCGGAGCGATCGCACCTCTGACTTCCGTTTGTTCGTTACCCGTTTCAAAGAAGTCAAGTTGTCAAAATAAATTTTTCTGTTGAAAAATAAGATGAAAAAATTAACATCAAAAATGTTTTTTTTTGTCGAAAAATTAAAATTTTAATTTTCTATTTAAATTTATTTTGTTTTGGATAATTTATTTTATTTTGCTTTTTTTGCCGATTTATTTTGTTTCGAAAAAAGTTCCGAAATAAAATCATCGTTTGCCACTTCAGCTCAGTTCAGTTCAGGAAAGTTTTTACGTCATAAAATGGCACAATGACGAAGCGCATGCTTTTTGCGGCCCCGGTCCGACATCCTGTTTTCATGCGATTGTCGATTGCTGGAATATTTTACAAGTTTGCATTAGAGTCAGAATGTCAAAAAAAAAAAACAGATTGTCACTCGAAACAAGGGCAATGGTAAATGCTCCAGTGCTCTCCTTTGCACATTATTGGGACTGACAATCTGTTTTGGACAGACGATCAGAAAAAGTCAGCCGACACAAATCTGTCCATTCTGACACGGCTTTCCGACACAAATCTGTCCATTCTGACACGCCTTTCCGACACAAATATGTCCATTCTGACGCGGCTTTGAAGTCTACCAAATGTCTTCGATCATAGGAGACATTTTGAAGGTCATGCTAACACATGGGCCGGTATAGTCGTAATTTCGACGGCTTTCTTCTATTTTGCGAATCTTGTTTAATTGCACTTCAACAGTACACTCTAAATAGAAGTTTCCGTTTGGAACATCCTTTTAACACAGCTTAGATTAAAGTGTTCTTTTCGGAACGTTTTTGAAACACTTACCCCAAGGGAGCAGTGTTCCGGAATAGCGTTCATCGAGGTTACAGGTATAATTTTTAGCAATGAAGTAAATGGAGAAAATTGCCTGCAAACTGCAAACTCGGATTGGTGCTATTCCGGATCACTTCTCCCCGCGGGGGTTAATGTGTTCTTGTGACAGCGTTTTCCTGCCACAAATATGAAAATACATATTGGCATTTGAGGCACTCCATGTGCTCCAAATCGCGTGTGTGCTCCAAATTTTTGTGCAGGAAAACAGTGTTCCTGGAACACAATACGTGCTCCAAAAGCGTTATGAAGAACACTTCCATCTCAGCCCGAATAAAAAAGGTGTTCCAATCCGTAACCTAAATTTATTCTATAATGCATTTTTATTGTTCAAACATTTCTAAGACAGAACAACATTATTCAAGGCATTCCCAAGGTGCAGTAGGTACATGCGTTCATGGTATTTTTGCAACAATTAGCATATGACAGCATATTTTTCTTCATTTAAGCTGACCAGCAGGCTAAATATTCGTACACTGGTTGTTGAAAATTGTGCCTGCGACGATATGATCCTCCAATAGTTGTTTCACGAGGTGAACCTGAAATTGAAAGAACGAAGTAATTTTGGAATTAAAAAATTAAACCGTAACAACAAAATCAAACTGTAACAACAATGTAATGTTAACTCATTGATATTTCTGGAAATTGTGCGCCAAAATGATCTGTGGATGGTTGCATAAAAACTTTCCACGGCCGTAGAGGCCTTCAAAAGTGGAGTTGCTCGAACCCATATAAAATGAGCCACGATGCGACAAGCACTCTGAATAAAACTGTTGTAGACTGCAGCAGAATATTGACCCTAAAATTTCACAGCACTTTTTGCAAGTGGGTGTAGCAGTTAGTGAAGCACCAGATGTAAAGTCCAGACACCTCTTGCCTGGATGTGTTGCATATGAAGAGGGAAAACACCTCTCTTCGACATCAAAAAAAATATGCAGTGAGGCAGTTAGTGATAAATTCGTTTGAAAAGTTAACACTTATCTATGGTTTTTGAGCTGCCAGTTTAAGTTGGGGTGTCGCAAAAGAAGCAAGGCTTTTCAAGAATCTTCAAGGATCTTTTCAATATTAATCTTGGGTTAAGTCATTTATACGGGGGGACACAATTGCACGGCAACAGGGAACAGTTTTTAAGAAAACAGCAGTACCCTTAGCCGTGCAATAGTGTCCCCCCTTTGGCACCAGCATACGGCACAGGGTGTGCCTTATTTCTCTGGAGGGTGGGTAGTCGCTTGAGATTGGTTAATGCAGGCTCTTTGGATTGGTCACGGCAAGTTGGGTAGGTTCGGTTAGGTCGTTAGGTTAGGTAAGGTTAAAGTAGGTTAGAGTAGGTTCGGTTAGGTTAGGGTTCTCTGTGCAGTGCACCTTTACCAAAAAATAACCAAATGAACCTGCACGAAAAACAACCTCGACCCAATCTAATCCAATCGTACCTAACTTGACCTAACCTAACCTAACCTAACCTACTCTAACCTAACCTAACCTAACGACCCAACCGAACCTGCCAACTTAACCTATCCAAAGCGCCTCTATCTCAACCGACTACCCACCCTCCAGAGAAATAAGGCACACCCTGTGCCGTATGCTGGTGCCAAAGGGTGGACACTATTGCACGGCTAAGGGTACAGCTGTTTTCTGAAAATGTTTCCCTGTTGCCGTGCAATTGTGTCCCCCCCGTATAAATGACTTAACCCTTACGGCCGATTCGCAAAACGGCGCTTCGATCAGGTGTCTGAAGCCGGGGATTCAAGGCGAAGCCGGAGCTTCGTGAAGTGACGATCGAAGCCGCGGCTCCATTCGATTCGCAAAACGTGGCTTCCCGCCACTTCACGAATCCGGGGATTCGGTCGGATGCATGCCAAGACGGTTTGGTTCAAGATTCTTCATTGGCCAAGACAGAATATGACGTCACCTGACTTTAGCAGCTTTTCTGCAAGATAGGAGGCGGCTGCGGATTGTGACCCTTCAGAAAGCACTTTCACAGAAAGAATGCAAGTTATCGCGGGGTTTCCATTTTATCAGCTGAGACACTTAATAAATTAGGAACGAATTTCGACATTCGATAACAAAAAAAAAAAAAAAAGAACACTGCGCCGGTGCAATTACTCCCTCTATGTTGTTTGGTCATCAACTCTCCTATCCCACAGCCATGCAAGCGTATTTTAAGCATGCTCATAATAATGTCGAGGTCGTTGGTTTGTGCCATTTCCAGAACTGAGCGCCAGCTGTTCATTGGATGACCCTAGTCAGAAATCGTGAGGAGTTCACCTCCCAACGATATCTACCCTATTCGCCATATCTGACTGCTGACGACCAACAGCGACTCCACTCAATCAAGCTACCAATAGTGACTCCACTCAATTAAGCGACCTTTTCTGGAGAAAAATAGGAGCAACCGCTCGCTCATGGAAATGGCATTTGGCAATGCCATTTCCATGCGCTCCATTCCATTGGTCGCAGCACACCTCCGGTTTCCTGTGAAAATGTGCTGAAGACTTGGGAGAAAAATTCCCGATAACGCAGTCCAGTGTGAAAAATGCAGTATTGTGTATAAAATAGAGAACCCAACACGGAGTCACACTGCAGACCGCGGACAATAGTGTGAAGACGCGACAGGTTACATCGCTTTTTATCGCACCTCGTGTCTCTGGCCTTTCTGCCTTTGCACAGAATTTTTTGGTCTTCTCGGGCGTTTTTCTCTATTCCAAATCTGATTTATTTTGGAATTTGCCTGGTGAATTCTGGATCAATCCGATGCAAGTTATTGCGTTTGTCGCAATTTGAAAAAGTCATATTTGTGGTCATCAAATTGCAAAAGTGTACAAATGGAGCAATTGAATAGGTTGAGGAGGATGTTCACCATAACACAAAGATCTAAAAGACCCACGGCGCAAAGCCCGGGCAAATTGATCTTCCGTTAATGTCTATATGCGGGATAAAAATGCCTGAACATCAAGAATGTATGTACAAAGGCAGGAACTTATTCAACACACCTCCAATTCTGCAGGGAAATCGAGCACGTTCTCTCTCTTTCTCTTCCACACCGCAATTAATAAGGGTTTTGTCGTTCACACATAGGGACGAGAAATCGGCTGCTCCTCCACGTTGGCCAGAAGGGCGAACGAAAACCTTCAACTCTTGCATTGTCACTGATCCTTCTAGAGACACAGCAATTATCACAAATACCACTTGTGACTTCGAAGCGGCGGCTCAAGCCTGCTGCCGACCAGGCTTCGATTTCAGCGAAAAAAAGAGCCGAAGCAAGCCGCCGCTTCGTCGAAGTGCCGTTTTGCGAACGGAAACACAAACGAAGCCGAAGCTTCGGCCGGCGCTTCGGTTCTGAAGCCGCGGCTTGCCACGAAGCGTCGTTTCGCGAATCGGCCGTTAATCTTTTCAAGAATCTTTTCAGTGATAATTTTCAAGAATCTTTTCAAGAATCTTTTCAGTGATAATTTTCAAGAATCTTTTCAAGAATCTTTTCAACAAGAATCTTTTCAATAAGAATCTTCGCAACAAGAATCTTTTCAAGAATCTTTCAATAATCTTTTCTAGAATCTTTTTTAGAGAAAGGCCATAGACGAGCTTTTGTCAAATGTCACAGTTTTGTGTGCGCATGCAATTTGAGTATTGCCTCCTGCACTTTTCAGAAACCCAGAGACGTGGCTGATGCCAAGCTTTTTGATTTCGCCTGATTCCCATTTTCTTGCAAATTTCAAAAAAGATACGCAAAAGAAGACGCAAGAATCGTCTTCATAGGAGTCCTCCCCCCACTACTCAAAGGCAGATGGCAGCGGGGCAGGTCATGAGAAAACAAAATTTCCACTTTTTGCAACTCGCCAGCGCACTTGCCGCGTCAGCTTTTGCTCATCGGCAGTCTTTGGTGGTTTCCAACTGCGTGGAGATGTTTCTGATTCGTCTGAGTATATTCATTCAGAATTTCGGAATCTTCCGCAAAAGAATGCCATCATGGCAAATCGCAGGGTGTCCTAAAAGAAACTCACTGCGTCATGGGTTTTTGACCCCACAAATGAATGGGATGTCGTAGAGGCCAACGCACATTATTTCGCCCGCGACCGCCGGGACATTCCTGCTTGGGGCAATACAAAAGCACACACCAAGCTCCAAAATCAGGTGGGATTTCAGCCACGTGTCTAAAATCATTAAATATGCTGTGAGAACCTGGGAATGGTCCGCAAAGAGCTGAATACGAGAGAGCACAAAAATTGAAACAAATACGAGTGAAAAGAGCCACAATTTTTTTATCAGTGTAGTCCCCACAGAATTGACGACCAGATTTGTGAGAAACAGAGAGACAAAGAATGGCGCTTCATGTTTTTGCCATCATGTCCACAATCAACCATCCATACCCACCCATGGCGAAATGCAATGTTTTTCGGCCCCCTGTATTTGACCGCAAATGAAAAATGTGGATACATCACATATAATTTCATGCGGCGATGTTTTCTGCAGTGGTTGTCGATCATGCAGAGAATGCCTTAATCCAGAAGAGCCGCCAAGCCATGAAGATTTAATTGGAATAGCATGTCAACAATTAAGTTAAGGTTCCATGAGAAATAGTTGTCATTTCATTGGATGAAACACAAATTGCAAACTCCCATGCCAACTCTTCATGCAAGTCAAAGTCAAGCCATGATTTGCAGAACCCACGGTGATGGGAGCCGTTAATTTCTCGGCGGACATGCACCAAACTCTACCTGTCACAAGGTCGACAATTTATGGATCAAGTCTCATATCTTATGGGCACAAAGTTTTTACCAGGTTGTTTTTTCGTCCTCATTGGCTTTGTCAAATGCCTCCTGAACGACTTG
Organism: Sinentomon sp. SZTP_YWyxl; assembly: GCA_030068105.1. Taxonomy (NCBI): domain Eukaryota; kingdom Metazoa; phylum Arthropoda; class Protura; order Sinentomata; family Sinentomidae; genus Sinentomon; species Sinentomon sp. SZTP_YWyxl. The sequence goes on from JASGXE010020736.1 coordinate 11,365, forward strand.
TCTTGCTGCGAAACGACGCCTTCAAGATGAGTGAGTAGTGAGCGACGTCCATGCGCATAATTTCCGACCAGTTTTACGGGGGACAAGGTAGCGGCGGGTTGGCTGTCCGCTTGCGATTGTGCCTCCGGACTGTTCATCCCATCAGCTGTTACATTGACAGTCCATTTGCAGCCGTGTCGTTGAATTTACGTCAATCAGATTCTGCTCCAGGTGAATTTTATCTTTCGGATGAGATTTTGATGCAGCTTATTGCGTGGAGGTCACAGCTCAATCGGCAATTATTCATGAACCTGGAAACGATAGCAGAAATTCAAACACTATTTTTGATTTCAAAGCACTTTAAAACAAGAGTTCTTGTAACATTTTTGAGTTCATTCAATCTTTTGGGCTTGGTCAATCTTTTTGAAGGATGCTTCTGTTGCTCAAACCCAAGCAACGACCAATGTTTGTTCAGAGTTGCACCGTCATTTGGGAAATATTGCAATGATCAAAATAATGGCAATGTTGATCCAATATTGCACATGGCATAAGCGTTGCTATTAATGCATCATGAAACCAGGCAGCGTTCATCCTTTCAAAAATATTGCAGTTTTTGAACATCGCAGCAGGATCCTCTCCTGAAACAAAAAATATTCTCTCTTAGCGAATTAGGCTGTGCTTTTAAAGGGCCCGATTGCAACGCTTATTACGTTTATCTATTCGTATGTATTCTCCACACCCTATAGAAACTAACAAAAAAGGTTCTCAGCCAGCTCACAGAGAAATCAATACGGAAAAGCAGGCGGACGCAAGCCCCCTTCAAGCAGTGTGGTCTTGCTTCAAGGCTCTGCACCAACAATAGATATCCGTATGTAGGCTTTAGGGAAGCAGGAAACGAGGCACCTGATAGCGGCCTTAGACGCTCAGGATTATCCTAATAGGATTCTCCCAGAAATAAAATCCGAAATCCTGACGAAAAATACTCGTCGTCTAAGGGCAAATGCTAATAGGAATTTCCTTGGCCACCCACATCGATTTTGCATCAGGAACTTCCTAGAAAAGTTGAGCTTCGTTCAACTTTTCTAGGAAATTCCTGGTTCATTCCCTGCTTACCTGCATGTGAGCATTGCAAGCCAGCCTTCTCCATAAACGCACCACTGGAAGAGAAAGAATTGGCTCAGCATCAGCAGCGGAGTGAACGAAGAAGAGGAACAAAATATCTTTCTCGCCCCTGCACTTGTCGTCTTTCTTTGTTGTTTTGTTGCTCCCTCTTTCTTTTTCGTTGAAGTGACTGTGCATCGAAATGAGTTCGCTCGCAGTGAATACACTCGCACATGCACACATGCACCAATGCAGAAGGGTCGGAAAAGGGAAGAAATCTTGAAATGTTCAGCCGCGTCCCTCTTGTTGGCAAGGCATGACGTTTTTGAGTAAGTTAATTATACGTGCAGTCCCATTGCAAGAACAAACATCAATGACAGCTTTTTAAAAATAGGGCCTCTCGGGGTCCCATGATTGTCCGACGAATAAACAAAATAACAGATTTTCAAAAAGATCTTCAAAAAGATAGAATAACAGATTTTCAAAAAGATTCAACAATATTTTCAAAAATAAATTTGTTTGTGAGAAAACCAAATCAATAATGTTTTTAAATTTTATCTTATCCAATTAATTGATTGATTATTCGATAAATTATTGAAACAAAGTCGAAAAAACAAATCGACATAATTTTTATTTGAGCAGGGCACCTTTGACCCAAGCATGTTGAATCTCATCAAAAAAATGCAGGGGTTGTTAAAAGGGGGACACAATTGCACTATCTCGGGGAAACATTTTCAGAGAAACTCCGTACTCTTAGCCGTTCAATTGTGTCCCACCTTTGGCGCCAGCATCCGGCACAGGTGTGCCTTTTCTCTGTTGGGAAATCGGTTAGGTCAGGTTCAGTTGGGTTAGGTTAGTTTGGGTTGAGTAAGGTTATAGGTTAGGTTGGGTTCGGATAGGTTAGGTTCTCTGTGCAGTGCAATTGAAATCTAACTTGAAACAACCTGTGGACCTAACCCAACCCAATCTAACCTGGCCCAAAGTACCTGACTCGTAAGCAACTTTAAAGTTAATTCCAAACTTGATGTCCTCTGCGCGGTTGCTCAAAAGCGCCATATACCACCACACTTTGTCATTGAACATCATAGTAACAGAACCATGGAATGCGCTTTCTTGGTCCAATGTATGTATTGTTTACCATAGATTTTAGTACGAAATGAAACAGATGAATGCAAGTATAATTTCAATTTCAAAAGGCCCCTTTTTCCCCGATTTGCCAAGCGGTTGTCATTTATCCAGGTGGAAAATTGATTTTCTTGATTGGCCTTCCGTGTTTTCGTGGCCCAGACTCCGAATTTGGTGCCAGAAAAACGCTGAAAACAAATGCTTCCGCCAATTGTGAAAAATTGAGCTGGAATTTGGACATCCCTGGCTTCATTGGCGACGTTTCATTTTTAAATCCAGAGGACATCATGTTTGGAATGGACTGTAAACAACTAAACTCCATATTTTTTGGAGATTTTTGGAGATTTTTTTGGAACAGGACGGAGCATGCGTCGCTCTCTATAGCACCTTAAAAGATTCGGTCTTGCTTAAATCTGGCTCAATCCAGCCCAATCCATAGACTGACCAGACGCAAACACCTGATCGGTTTGCTGCTGGTTTTCTCCTGCACAACTCTTTTATCTCTTTCTTGTGAATTTGACAAAAAGGTGCTACTTTGCTGTCGGAATGCTCAACCAGTATTCCAGAGCCAAGTTTCACCGATAGTTCCATGATAAAGTGGAAACGCGCATGGGGCCATTCCGGCTGCATCAACCAAATTCACTCATCGCTTTCTTTTTGCTCACATGCAGGCGCAGTTTCCTCCGCACAGCAACACATTTTAGTTGGTTTCAAAATAAAACAAAAGTCTCCCCTCTGCCCGGAAAAGTGAAAAGACCGGCGAAAGGACTCCAACCAAAACCAGACACAAAGGGCGAAAGACTGCCGACAGTTCCCCCATTCGACACATGCATTTTTACTTCCAGACCGACTTTAGGAAGTTCCTAACGAGCCCTTACACGGGAAGGAGAACATCCTTTCTGGGAACTTCCCAATGGAAACTTCCCATGGAAAAATACTAACGGCAAAAAGGAAAAATCCTGACCGTCTAAGGCCGCTATGATGCAGCAAACGAAAAGCTCAAAGAGAGAGGGACACACCTAATAGCCGCATTATATAGGTTCGTGTTGTGTCTTGGATATAGTTAGAAATACGAGTAGATGCGTTTTAGAATGAAGTGGATGGAATGGAGAGAAAGGTGAGAGCGAAGGAGATCAACAAAGAGAAGAGAGAGAGAGAGGAGAGAGAGGAGAGAGAGAGAGAGAGAGAGAGAGAGAGAGAGAGAGAGAGAGAGAGAGAGCGAGAGAGAGTGTGAGGGAGGGAGATAGAAGGCGGAGATAGAAGGAGAGAGTAGAGTACGAGAGACGGGAAGAGAGAGAGGACGAGAGAGAGAGAGGAGAGTACGAGAGAGGGGCAGAGAGAGAGGAGGAGAGAGAGGAGAGTACGAGAGAAAGAGGGAGAGGTGAAGGTGGAGTGAAACTGGGAAGATGCCGAAGTGAAGAAAAAAGGTTGGAGGAATAGGAAAGTGGAATAGCGGAATAGAGAGAAAGAGGGTGAAGAGGGAGAAGAGGTTAGAATGCAGAAGGAGAGGGTATTGCTGAGGGCAAGAAAGTACGAGTGTATCTTTCGGAGTCTTTTGGGAGCGGAGAAAAAAAGGTGAGTGGCAGAGGAAGAAGGCTACTTAAAAAAGGGGGGGGTCGATGGGGCGAGGAGATTTGGTGAAGGATGAAGGAGAATGGAGAGACCGAGAGAAAGAAGAAAACCAGATAGTTCTCCATAAAGGCATTCTCTAAAATAAAAGCCACGATATCAGTGCAAAAAATCTTTTTTTTTTTTTTCGAACAGGCGTCGTTGAACCTCATTCCTGTGTTGAGATAATCTCCTCTCGCAGGAGATATTCGCGTGTGCTCAACTGTTCGCTTATAGTCGCGGTACTCGCAGTATGCGAGAAGCCAAATTTATAGCTAGATTTAGGAAGTATCACAGCCAAAAAGAAAGAAAAAAAATCTTTCATATCTTTCAGCACCGAGTTCGATCTCTTGGAGAAAAAGAAAAAGTTTTCACAGTTGGATTTTGTGCATAAAAAGACAAGCTTTGCAGAATGAGAATTCGCCGGTTGCAGCTCGAAAAGGGTGGCTCTTTTTGCGTATGGATTTTGTTTGAAATTGTGCGGAGTTGGATTCTGAAAATTCCTAGATCCTTCAGAGACTCGACATGGAAAAAACGTTTTGCTAAAGGCATTTTCAGTAGCGTGGAAATTGCGAATTAATTTAGCAAAAAAATGAACTGTTGTGACCTGCTGCAGCAAAAAAAGGGAAAAGAACGAAAAGAAAAAAGACGAAAACCGACAATTGTGTGGGCACCCTGAATTCGTACATTTTATCGCACAACGCCAAAATTTTCGCCGTGACAAAAAAGGCAAATTCGTCCAAACCAAACCCAAAATCCAGCCATCAAGATTGGGCAGTGCACGAGTACAGTGGGCGAAAAACGCAACCGATAAGGTAGCAGCTGACACATATCAATGGGTTCATGCCAGCTTCTGAAGACATTCCAACACGCCCCTTCCGTTCTGATTTCTGGTGGTGTCTCTTTTTGGTTGCCTTTCCAGCTTTCCTCCCATATTTATAGCGGGCCACACAGTGATCGTGTAGGCTTTTCTCGTTGTTTATCGTGTAGCAGAATCGTGTACCCGCAGCATACTCTATCGCATGGGATATTATACGAATATCTATACACCTCCTTGTTGCACAGTTTTGTAAGGTATGCATCGGTGTGGGTTTACATCACCACTCCGCAGTTTCCATTCCGTATCTTTCGGTTTTGCTTTCGCCCGTGGCGATGCGGCCGTAAATATCTCCAGCAAACAATCTAGCGTCCAGTTGCCCAAGTTAAACCCTTTGGGAAACAGTGCCTGTATGCGCTGCCTGCTGTATACCAACAATGTATTTCTCCTTTCATGGTCTCGGCTTCCGCCGTCCATTGGAAGCGCCCACACCGATTTTATTCAACCATCGACCAATCCTGAAAACAGGACAAACACTCCAAAATACATGAAAACGCTTTCTTGTACAGGGTGATTCTCAAAGCAAAGGCTGAAGCAAAATTCACAATGAAATGGGGCAATTGCTTTTAAAAGCATTTATTTGAAAGGGCAAAGGCGAAAAAAAATTGCACAATTCTCAAATGCGCCAAACGTTATGCTATACGCATCGCCCTACCAACCCCACAGCCCACCATCTTAATTCCTTTCCTGTCTTAAATTCTTTTCCATCTTGAGTTTCAAAATACTCAGACATTCAAAATAGCCGGGCCACAGGAGTTTTTTGTCAGACTTTTGAGGCACGGGGCAATGTTATTCCCCATCTAGTATATGCATTCCTTCATGAAATGTGTTTTGCGGCGCATGAGAAATGGGGCATTATATTGCCCCGTGCTTCAAAAGTCTAACAAAAATCGCCAATGGCCCAGGTATTCAGAATGGCTCCGTATAGGTATGCTGCATGCGCATATGCAACGCAAATACGGAACTCCCGAGCGCGCTAGAATTTCACCGCTCGCACCTTTTCAATTTCCGGCTACTGGATTCTCAACTGCACCAAACTCCAATCACCACGCCGACCTCTCCATGTCACCGCATTTCTCTGCGTCACTGCAAGTCGTGCACGCCGATTTCCCCTGAGCGCCTAACTTTTTCATTGCATATGCAACACACGTAGCATGAAAATGCTCAAGTTGCCTACCCGTTTCGTTGCCCAGCAACGGGCACAACGCCGAATTCTCCAATGCGCCTGATGTTTTTGCGCAACGCATCACATGTTCGGATCTCGCTCAGCAGTCCTCCTCGCTACCTGATCCGCCCATCCCACAAGGTTGGAATTGTCCAAAGCTTTTCGATGGCGTGGAAAATAAAGAAGGGAGCAACCACAGTTTGGCAATGTGATGTGCACCAAACGCGTGTGCAACAACCTGTTTGGCACTTTCTTTGGAAATCGGAGTGAGCTGTTTTATACATGCGACAATATCCAGACAAAATTCTCCAATGCGTCCACCGTTTTTTGGTCAGCACACATCACACCAAAGATTATGCAAAACCAACGCGATATTATGATCCAGCACTTCGATGAATGAATGAAGGCACCTGAGTTCAAAGGGCGAAAGAGGTATTGCAAGGATCTTAACCAGAGGACTCTGGTCCCAAGTACTCCACCTCTTGGGTATCGCGTGTTCCTGTCGTCGGCAGATGTGCACCATGCAAAAAGAACTGCAAAAAGCGTGTAACGCATGGTTGCTTCTTGCCCTTTCAACCGTCCACGCTGCAATGGACAATTCAATCCCCATTCAAAGTGAAAAACATGTAATCCAAAGTTCGAAAGACAAGTTCGATCCAACGTGAAAAGACACCGGAATTGCAATGACTCCAAGATCCATTCGCGTGTATTTCGATCCTCAGTTTTCGAACGCCCTGCTGATAACAGCTTGCTTTTCTTGCACGTGAAAATGCCCACGACCGAAACATGCACCTGATTGAAAATGGATGGATACTCACTATAGATATACACAGCAAGTGAATTCCCATAAATAAAGCAAACATGTGAGATAATTAAAGCAGATATGCAAATGCCCCGAAACAAGATAATGTGCACAGTGCTATCATTCGTTCGAGTTTCCATCGCCCTTCGGTTTCCTTTTCACGACCATGAGCGCATGAGCAGGTGAGAAAACATGATGGCAAATTCCAATTGTTGCAAAGACCCGATGCCTGCTTTCCGATGACAGTCCGAGCCAACGTCCGCACTGTATTAATGCAGACTGAAATCATTCCGGACTCATGGTTATGTGAAGGCATTTGGAGTAAAAACCCTCCTTCCTCCTCGCCCTCGCCCTCCCCCAACCTTGGGATCGCCCTCGTTGGATGGCCCCTTTTCGGAGAGAGACAAAGAAAAGGGGACAAAGCGCATCCGAATTTATGGCTGACAGCATGATATGATGGCACCAGTGGTCATATTTTAATTCGGCGTGTGCTGCTTCAAAGCAGGCCTCAGTGTTTCAAAGGGGGCCATTTTGCTTTCTCCTGCTCCCTCCCGCCCTGCTTCGCTTCTCGTTATATGAGCGAGCCTGTCTCACACCAGAATGGAAGAAATTGTAAGCCGAGCTTTCTGTGAGAAAGGTGTCTCTTGGTTATGAGACGAGACAAATATTTTTCTTCCGGCCATGCAAAAAATACGAGCAGTAGCATAATTGGGATTTAACCAACATTTTTTTTTTGTTTTGCTGTCAGTCCTGCTAGAATATGGAACATATCTTTTTCATAAAAATCCTGTGTAATTATCACCTGCCATCCGAAAGAAACTTCTGACCGGAGATCAAATTTGGTAGCAGTTTGACAGGCAGCTATGTGTTTGAGACTTCTCATGCACCTGCAAAGACCATGAACATATTTTTTCTGCTCCACAGACGAACAAAAATAACAGCTCCTCACTGTCGAAAAATTTCCGCCCATTTTTTGATTGCGTTCAGTAGCCGCTTCTTGAAAGAAATCGTCTCTGCAAAGGCCTCTGTAAAGAAATGAAATATCACATGTTTTGTCGGCCCAATTTTCGACAGACAAACAACATGCATCATGTAATTTACGAGTGTCGGAGCGCAGAAAGTTATGTACGGAGCGGTTCATTATTCATCATTGGGCACAAAATAGGACCAAAATAGGACCAAACTCAGGCCAAATTGGATACCCGTGTGTTATGGCCAGGTCATTGTGAGATCCCAGCTTATTGCTGACTTCTAGGCAGACCCTGGTGACATGCCCCTATGTCGAACGTCATGTGTGGCTTTGGGCATGTGCTCTGGTTCAATTTTCGGATTGGCTGTTGGAAATAAATTCGTTAGACCATCTGTGATTTCGTTCCGAAAAGTAAACGGAGTGAATAGTTATTTGAACAGAATTAATCTATTAATATCGTATTTTTCCAAACAATGTTGCTTCTGATTTTCCTTTTCTTTTTTTCCTTTCGTTTTCTCCCATGCAGACAGCAGAAATTAACGCGCCAGGTTTCAAGAAAGCTTCCTGGAGATGTCAGATTTTGACCTCGGTTTGAAAAAACGGGATACTTATTTCTGTTGGTATTGAGTATTTTGCCAAAATCTCAGCAATCGAATTTTTTACATGTACAGTACTGGAGGTTGAAGTTTGCGCCGCTTTTCATGGCTCATCTTGCATTTTTTGGAATTGTTGTGTATGGTGTTGCTTTGTTTTTTTCGGTCATAACCTGGCGTTTGCACGCTTTATTAATTGACCTCGGCTGCTGAAATATTGCTTTTTTCAGGTTGTTCGAAAAGACAGGGTGCCTCATACATCGCATCGCGGGCTGCAAACAGCCGAACCTGGAGCTTTTCGCTCCAGTCAGATTAAGCTGATTTTCTTGGGCAGGGTCAGGCCAAATGCCCGACCCCTTAAAAAAGTGATTGAAGTGGAGTTTAATATTTCGTCCAAGTGCCCTCATGTAATGCGACTTCTGTCAGGCGGCGGGGCATTGATGAAGTCAGGTTTCTGATGTAGTTTGGCCAATTTCTGCGCATCAAAAAATGACTGCTGCGAAGCTTCTTCGATGACTCGGGTGGCAAAAAATATCTGCACAACACGAAAAAACTCTGCGCGAAGATGGATGCTGTTCACGTGGATGTTGCGAAAAAACCGGTAGCTGTCGCGCATACCTGCATATGTTGGTCACATGAGCAAACAAAAGACCTGAATCCGCGTCATAGATCCCCATACCAGAACCGGGTTGGAAAAAGGCGTCGTCAATTATAGTCATTTGCATGCCACCCTGTGCGCTGTTCGCCTTCGCAAACGCAGAATGAGCAACATGAGCAGGTGAGATAACATCCGTTTTTCTGCAAAATTAGGATGAAAAAAAATAAAGGAATGAAACTCTCATCCCAACCGCTAGGTGAAGCCCGGTTTGCATTGAGCTACCTCCCTCATGCGAATAACACAAATAGAGAGCTCATACTTCAAACCACACAGGTGTACCTATATGAGTACCTAGATTAATTCAGTCACCACTGTACCCACCGTTTGAGTAGACAAATGCGAGAATGCTCTGAAGTGTGCTCAGAGGGAAGCAAAATTCCAACAAAAAGCATTTTGCTGAAATTAGTACAGCGATGCATATCCAGCACATATCTCTTCAAATTTTTGGAAGGGAACAAAGGCAGTTTTGCTGCAGGAACAAAAGTTCACACATTTTTCAATATTTCGCAGCACATAACAGTTTGGTTTCATGACATCTTCCAAGCAGGTTCCTTCCAGAGAACACAAATGGCAGTGCGTTATTCAACTGGCATTGCAAGATTGCATAAAATTGTGCCTCCTTATTTTATAATTGCAATTGCCGCCAGGGACTTTGATTACAATTGTAATGACTCGTGATGACGTCACTCAGAGTAAAAAATGGCAATTGTATAAAATCCTTGCCTGCAGTGCTAAGCACTACAAAAACATACCAAAATAACGAGATTTTCTCAGATTTATTTTTTCCACAGAGTTATAAAATCCGTACAATTTAATTCTTCCTGTCGGGAGGATGGAAATCTTAGAAAAAGGGGAATCTCTGGCGGGAATATTGATTGGGCAATAACTTCAAGCCATTCCACACCTCCTTTACATCAACGGCTTCCAGTTGATGGGCCTCCCGTCAATTGTAATACCCAATCTCGCTGAAATTGTGCAATATTCCCGGCGCTGATGGCAGCGAAGAGGCTTCTGCAATTGACGAGATCTATGAAAGACCTCCTGCAAGAAGAACCGTAATGTGAGTCTGGAATGGGGAACTCCGGGTGATTCCTGCAGCTCTTATTCCAGACATTTCAAAATTAAAGCGCAAGGCATAGAATGAGAATTTAAAGCGATTCCCGGTTTTGATTTGTGGAGTGCCCCACCAACGCTTAATGGCGACTTGTTACTGACAGAATTATACAGCCCCCCGATTTTCAATCAGGGTTGAGTTTCTCGAAGGTATTTTGCATTTCCAGTGAAAAATGGAAGCTCTTGCAGCTCGTGGAAGCAGACCCTGCGTCTTGCAACGGCACCGCGTGCGGATTATACCTACCAATGTCGAATCCCAGTGGAAATCAAACGGAGAGCCCTTTTGGAATCGTTTGGAAATTCAATTAGTCTCGTCACTTGTTATTCCATATATCCCAGCCTCACGCCCACACCTATCCCCACCCCGGGGGATTGTAAATAGCATCGGGTTTGTTCGTCAGCGGAACAAGATGCTGCGTTCGTTTGTGTGCGGGCACACGCCCTCATCGGCGCTTTTCCCTTTTCCAAATTAAAAATTCGTTCCATTTCGTTTTCAGTTGCGGCAGATGGTGTCTCTGCTGAGGTCACCGCCCCTCTTCATCTGGTTGGGTAAACAGCTGAATTTGCGCTTGCATTTTAATTCCAATGATGTTGCTTTGGCACTGAAAACCCACATGCTTTACCCCCAATACATTCATATTGAAAAGGTCATTCGACTGTATTGAGATTCAGCAAGAATCTGCCACAAAACTTCCATGCGAAAACTGGAATCCACGCAGTCAATGGTTTCTAAAGAAAGCTATTATCAAAAAGCATGCTGTTTTGAAAAGCAAATATAAAAAAGCCTTCCTTTTGCGGCCCTCAAACGAGCTGCTGCGAAAAATGTAGTGAGTCCGCTGGAAAATTCAAACCCGATCGAACAGTAGGCAATTTTCTAAAATCTAAATCCAAAATCAATCCTTTATAGGTGGTGCGTTGTAAAACACTCACCGAGCCACACCGAGCCAAAACATACACACACCGAGCCACACCGAGCCAAAACATACACACCGAGCCACACCGAGGCACACCGAGCCACACCGAGCCAAAACATACACACACCGAGCCATCCCGAGCCACACCGAGCTAAAGCATACACACACCGAGCCACACCGAGCCAAAACATACACGCACCGAGCCACAACGAGGCACAGCGAGCCACACCGAGTCAAAACATACACACACCGAGCCAAATCATACACACACCGAGCCATACCGAGCCACACCGAGCCAAAACATACACACACCGAGCCACAACGAGGCACAGCGAGTCACACCGAGACACACCGAGTCAAAACATACACACGCCGAGCCACACCGAGCCAAAACATACACACACCGAGCCACACCGAGCCAAAACATACACACACCGAGCCACACCGAGCCAAAACATACACACACCGAGCCACACCGAGCCACACCGAGCCAAAACATACACACACCGAGCCACACTGAGCCAAAACAAACACACACCAAGCCATACCGAGCCACACCGAGCCAAAACAGCCACACCGAGCCACACCGAGGCAAAACAATAACACACCGAGCCATACCGAACCACACCGAGCCAAAACATACACACACCGAGCCACACCGAGCCAAAACTTACACACAACGAGCCACACCTTGCCGTACCGAGCCACACCGAGCCAAGTAAGGCCCTAAAAGTATGTTTTGGCTCGGTGTGGCTCGGTGTGTGTATGTTTTGGTTTGGTGTGGCTCGGTGTGGCTTGATGTGGCTCGGTGTGTGTATGTTTTGGCTCAGTGTGGCTCGGTGTGTGTATGTTTTGACTCGGTGTGGCCCGGTGTAGCTCGATGTGGCTCGGTGTGTGTATGTTTTATACTGACAAAGGAATAGCTGGGTGGCAGTGATTAATAGACACACCTACGTTTCCATAAAAATGCGTGGTGGCTGGAGGAATATTTTTAATCCGTTTTTATCTTATTCCCGAAATTATAATTTATATTCCATCGGGCTGCAGAACCATAATGACGATCGCCGCAACTCTTTCATGCAAAATATCCATGAGCAGCTGGATGCAGGTTGTTTGTCTTGGTGGAAAAATTGTAAATTTTCCTAATATTCGCTGTGAGGCGCTTCCTGTCCCTTTTCTGCCAGTATCGTTCCGTCCTTTACCGCCCTTTGGCTTCAGCCTTAATGCCGCCATAACATTATCAGTTTCGGGTTTGCCGGTCCGCGCTGTGTGAGCACCCGGACCCGCACAGCTATCAGGCCTGAAAGAAAAGACCTTCTGTTCCATAATGATTCCAACGGTATGGTCGCCTCGCAGTGCAGCAGCACCAGCGCATCATATGGCGTTGGAACAAAATGGAAATTTAAATGGAAATATTCCGCCGAGGGCCATAGTTTATAATATTTATGTGCAGGAACGCGGGTTCCCGGTTCATAGATAAAATTGCACATAAAATATGGCACATTGCATCTCGTATATTATCATATAAATTCGTTTAATAGCACATAAGAAGATTGTAAATTATTATGGCGTATACCATCTTATAAACAGGACTTACCGCGGAAGGCCCAAAGCCTTCGGAAGTCCTATTATATTATGACAGCCTTCTTTGGTCGTGGGAAGGGGGTGATGGGAAGGACGGCGACTCTCTGCGTTCTTCGGCTTACAGCGCTTCCTAAATATAAAATTATGACCTACTCAGAAGCGATAATGTTCACCAATTTCTTCGAGCAAGTTTTCCGGCGGAAAACAGCGGCGTCCCTCCGAATTCCAATAATGAAAATTTACCGATATGGGCCATGACCATAAATCGAAAGCCAAGAAGGCATCAGTGTTTTTGACACATCAGGGCGGTCTCGGCCATTGCAGGCCGGAGAGGCAGTCGCATCACAAGGCGTGAGGGCCCTGCAAATCGATTCACAACCGGTTCTGATTACGCCCGAGGGTTTTGGAATTGGCATGCTGGGAACATCCTGGGAGAGCTCTGGTCATATTTCTCACCCTCTACTCGTGTCTAGTGCCCCAGGCTTTTCCCTATTCCACTTGTAACCACCCCATTCGCACAAACACAAATTGTCAAAACACCCTAGCCTCACATCCCAATCGCCATCATCGTCTGCGAGAACTGCTTTGGAATGGTTCTGACATGGCAAAAAGTACACTTATTTACAAACTCCAATGCATCTTTCAACGCTGATTTATATGCTAAACTAGGAAACATGATGCCATTGAAGAAAGAGTGCATGTGGGAGGATTACAAAGGCTGAAAACTGCAACGAGAAACATGCAGATTGCAAACTGCAACATTGCATGATGCATTTGACCCTCTCAGCAAAAGCGGCTGTTTGGTTTCCTCCCAATTTTATGCGGGTAAAATACGGCATTTGATAGCAAATGTGGAAATCTATTGAATTTGATTGGCCCAAAGGTTTGACAAGACGTTCCACTGAGGAATTCTCGACAACCGCAGCCTGATGATGTCGCCATTGGAAATTATGGCTTTTTACGGTGATAAATTTGTCCAGCTCACATCCTTCTGTTGTTTGAACTGCCAGGGACAAACACGAAAGTGAAACGTCAAAGCGCAAAGGATGCTGGAATGGAGTTCTTGGATTTTTTTATTTTTCCAGCTTTCATCAAGCATCCATCGCAAAATCAAACGACGCAAAAAGGCCACTTAAGTGGAATCTTTTAAAGGAAGCCGCCATGAGAAAGCATTTATCGCGATGTCTTTTCCAAATACGCTCGTATGTCTGTCTACCAAATGCAGACACGCCATTTGTCTGGCAATACGAACGTCGGAAGAAGAATTGGAAGAAGAAGATGCGAAATTGCTGAAGCTTCACTGACCCTTTCCCGATAATGGCAGAGCTTCAATTCAGCGGGTTATGCCATCCAACGTGGTGTCAGCACCCACCTGTACGGCAGAGAAGGTCATATCCGAGAGGGAGATGTGACGTATTTGCGGTTTTTATTTCTACGCACCAATTTGCTTAAAGTGTTATTTGCACGGCCGCATATTACATCAAATTCCTTGCTCATCTCCTGAGCTATTCCCAGGCCTCGATAGGGCCCTTTGCAGCAGCGCATAGACATTTCCTGGAAAAGAACGAGGTCTTTCCAACAGGAATGGCGTTGCATGCTGAGAATAACAGGGCAATTCGCATCGGAGAATTGGTGCAATTCCCATCTCAATGCCGCCAATTTATACACTCTTAGAACGGATGCATCGTATTTTGACCCAATGGACGACGGAGCTGAAATGCACACACGTCGGGACAACATTGACTCCCACAATCTTAGAGTGTGCAGCGCAGACGCCTGAGACGGTAATTCCAAAAACTCACTTTTCTTTGTCGGCTGCAGTTTCCATTATGGGTTAAGACTTGTCGAATGTATTTTCAAGCTCATTCCGGCCCGCAGTTCCAGTAAGCCATTCCGCCGTTCCTTTCTGTGCGCTTTCCGTTCCACTGTACGAGCTTCCATTGCTGCAGGGTTATTGCCTTCAATTCGGCCATTCCTGCGCCTCGCCAGCAGCGATTTTCCAAGGAGATATGTATTAAACTTTCTTTATAGCGTTCCTTACTGTCGCCCATTTTCCTTGGAGAAAGTTTGCTTTTTCTATAAGATAAAGGAGCCTTATTTTTTTATGTGCTCCTGCCCGTATATACGCGGCAGGCACGGCAGCGCACGTTCGAAGATTCCAAATTTCTTCCATGGATGCTACTGCAGAAACCGTTTCATAGGTTTGGCTCGTTTCGTGCCCATTGTTGGCCAGCGGCTTTATCCGGATATGAGCCCAGACTTGGAATCCGGGCTCGCCTTGAGGTCAAATCGTGATGGTTGATATACGGAGTCAGGGGGGCAAAGAGAGGGGTTTTTAGACTGCAAAAAAGGAATTGGATATTGCGTATCAAGGCGACGCGATGGGCCTAACACATAGCTGAAATGTTTACTGAAATTGCTCTGCAACTGAAATTTATCGATGTGGCCGTTTCTTTGAATTCCTTGTTCTTCTGACCGTGGTTTATTTTTGCACCTAACATCTCCGGTTTTCGAATGAGGCGAATGACAGGTTGAGATTTCCACCGCAATGGAAGCAGACGAAATAACTCCGTTCGCGAAAGTGTTCATAATTCTGCCAGGGGAAGAAGGGAGTGAGTTTACTGTCCCCTTCCGTCAACTCCGTTCTGCAGGGGTTCTCTTCCTTTCCCTTTTCGTTGTGGTCTGTCATATTATCGTCATTGGTTGGCTCAGATCAAAAAAATTTGTCACATATCTATGGAAATTTCGTGACCATCAATCAAAAGAAAAATTTCCCTTCGATTTGTGAACAAACGACCTGCACTCGTGTTGTGTTGTGACCCATTTTCACTGCCGCAGAACAGAACAAGACAGGAAATACCAACGAGGAAAGACTTTGTTGACCATCTCGACATTCCCACCCTTTCAAGATAAGGCCTCTCTCCTTCAAAAAAGATGTTGGGAAATTTTCCTTCCTTTCGCGTGCAATCGCTGACTGGAATGTACTGCCTGCAACAGTGTTCTCCCAGCCATTGAGCATACCAATTCTTAGGAGGAGATTTTCCTGCCTGCCCAGCTCAGAGGGTTCTGAACATGGGTGAGCTGAACGGCATCTTCCACTCATTTGCTCCTTAAGTCCATCTCCTCCATTGACTGATAATAATTTAAGTCGTTTTGATCAATTACCTAACTTTTCAATTTCCTTACCGTTTTCTCCCAGCTTCGGTTCTTTCTCCTTCCTTGTGAGTGTATGTGAAAATTTGTTGTATCTATCCTATGTGTATGATAATGGGGAAACCCACAAATACAATTCAATTCAATTCAATTCAATTCAATTCAATTCCAGCATGTGCATATCAATTTTGGGGATCGGGTTAAAAGAATTTGTTTGGGGATCGTGCTAAAAGAATTTGCTTGGGGATCGGGCTAAAAGAATTTGAGCTATGTTGTGCCAAACGCAGATCGATTTCATGCACATAGATGTCCCCATTTGTGGGACCCCCATTCAATTTCTGGGATTTTGCTGATCGTTTTGAAGATTCTCTTCCATTTGTTACCGATTCAACCATGGCACGCAATTGACTGATTTCAAATTCAAGCAATCAAATGCTGCATCTGAATTCGTCGATCCGGAATGCACGAGGACAGGCGGTAGGGATTAAAATGTTGGAATGTCATTGGAATGAAATGAAAATGCATGGAATGGAATGAAAATACAAAAATGATTAATTGTAGTCATTCTTAGTCACCTGAATACGGCTTGTTGTTATTGGAATCAATGCAATTATCACAGGTGTTTTTTGTAAAGCACGTTTCTCTTTTCTCTGCGCCCGGGTTCAAACAAGAAATGGATATTGGCCGGTATTTTAGAAATCCTGGTTTGAAATCCTATTTTCCTTGACATTTGAACCCACATGGGCCCCATAATGGAGGCCGGACTTTTGCGCCCAACCCCATTTGCCGTGGAGATTCCTATATCCGCTTTCGGTGTGCCCTTCCCGTCCGAATCCGCCTGCGAGTCCCCAAAAAATATATGCCTACCTTTTATGTTCAACGCTTGGTGATGCACTTGTGCTCTTTCAGCGAAATCCTTGAATTCCCTTGTATACCATGATGTTTTGCAACAGCTCAATCCTTGATAGCCCCATGATGCTTTGACCCCAGATGGACCTTGTACGATATTGCTTTGTATCAGTCAACCTTTCATGACCCTTATACAATGATGCTTTGTATCAGTAAACCCTTGGCCATTGGACGATGATGCTTTGTATTCGTCAATTCTTGATGGCCCTTACACCATGATCCATTTTTATCAGTCAATCCTTGATGGATCCCGTTCATGATGCTTTGTATCAGTTAACCTTTGATGGCCCTTACACCATGATGCTTTGTATCAGTCAGTCTTTTGTGACCCTTACACCGTGATGCTTTGTATCAGTCAGCATTTGATGGACCTTACACCATGATGCTTTGTATCAGTTAGCCTTTGATGGCCCTTACACCATGATGCTTTGTATCAGTCAACCTTTGATGGCCCTTACACCATGATGCTTTGTATCAGTCAACCTTTGATGACCCTTACACCATGATGCTTTGTATCAGTCAGCTTTTGATGGCCCTTACACCATGATGGCCCTTACACCATATCAGTCAACCTTTGATGGACCATACACCATGATGCTTTGTATCAGTCAACCTTTGATGGCCCTTACACCATGATGCTTTGTGTCAAGTCAGTCTTTGATGGCCCTTACACCATGATGCTTTGTATCAGTCAACCTTTGATGGCCCTTACACCATGATGCTTTGTATCAGTCAACCTTTGACGGCCCTTACACCACGATGCTTTGTATCAGTCAACCTTTGATGGCCCTTATTACACCATGATGCTTTGTATCAGTCAGCCTTTGATCGCCCTTACACGATGATGCTTTGTATCAGTTAGCCTTTGATGGCCCTTACACCAAGGTGCTTTGTATCAGGCTTTGTTTGAGTCAACCCTTCTTACTCCAGTGCAGCAATTGTTGCTGTCCATTGTCAATTTTTAAACCATGCCGCCCGGTTATTCTTCTTATATCCCTGATGCCGCCGATATCACGCAAAAGTCCCAAACCAAAACTTTTGACATGTTTGTCAGGAGAGGTGACGGTAAATCTCAGGGCGTTAAAAATCAGCGCCATTCGACATTTTCCTGAAAAAGCTTTTTTCTCAATTGATTCAGTTGAATAGATTTCGGAGCGTTTTTTTCTTCTGAAAATCCAAGAGCTTACTTCAAGTAAAAAGAAAATTTCTGCACAGTTGTGATGTTTGCCAATGCACATGCGAAATTTCTCATTGAGAGCAGAAAGCGCAAAAAGCCATTGAGACGGACCAAGTCATATCTCGGAGCAATTCCGCTGCGAAAAGAGACGAATATGCTGCCGGGCGAAAGGTGACGATGGCAAAAGTTTTGCACCATGCGAATCCCGACTCCAAAAAGGCGCAGCCCAGACTCACCCGTTGCGGCAGTCATTGTTGGCGGGGTCACGCTGCATTCCGCGTAGGAGTGCATGGGGGTGCGAGGGAGCACTTTTTTTACCAATTCCAGATTCCATAAGTGAGAGGATACACATTCTTGTGCGGTTATTGGACCCAAGGGGTCGACTTCTTGATGCTTCAGGACAAGAAAAGTGAAGAAATTGATGGAAAAATCATGCTCAAGCCGTTCCAAGGGTCTTCCAAACGAAAATGCGAGTTCACCGGAGGCCAATTCTGAGCCGTCTCGTCCCGGCCCTTGTTTCCATTTTAGGCGGTATGGACAAAATCACCATCATGTCTAACGACGTTTACAAACGACCCGTGACTGAAAAGGTCGCCTTCGTCGATCCCGACCCTTGCGAGCCCCAAGCATTGTCTCTTTCTTTGGCCATGCATGCACTTTCGAATTGCAAGTCAAATCCAATTCTGGGCTTTCGAAATTGGCGATTTCCCGAAGCGCCAATTTCAATGGAGCCGGTCACTTCCTGCGCTTCAGACTGAAATTTCTTCGTTTTTGCTGTCCATCTTCCGAGTCGAATCGTTTCGAAAACATGGCGGTACTCATGACTCTCGATCCTTGTGCGTTTTGGACGCATTCGTGCATTGGAACCTTTTGAAGTCAAAATGCCTGTACTTTAATTTTCCTTCCCGCACCTTTATTACCAGCGGCTGTGCTTTTCAATGCAGAACACTCTTTGATTTTTTTGATTTGTTTTTGAAAAAAGTCCACGATAATTTCTGCTCTGCTTTTCATTTGAATGTTTTTGCCACTGATGAAAGCCATACCTGCATGCGCAAACCATGTTGCATTTATTGTACTGCATTGTATTTGTAATTTTCCATGTAAAAAGCAAACATTGCGCATGCAACAGTCAAGGATTTTTCAAAACACATTATCTTGATGTGCAACAACACATGAACATAAACATGTTGATGTGGATGCCGCATAAACCAATTGACCGAATTGGCAAATCGAATGGGAGTTGTACCATGAGCGTATGGAATGTTGATTTTCACACGAAAAAGCCTCTTCAAGATCTCCTTCGAATACGATCGCTATTTGACAAGAAATTTTGAGAAAACAATTTATCGCCGCAACAGGAAGCCATTTGACCACACTTCACATGTTCTTCGACTTCTGCAGGCAAAATAATTTTTTTAGCTTTTCTTTGGTCTGCTGCTGTTTTTTAGCTCTCAGCCCCTTCTGAGCTGTTTTTAGCTCTCAGCCCTTCTGAGCTGTTTTTAGCTCTCAGCCCCTTCTGAGCTGTTTTTAGCTCTCAGCCCCTTCTGAGCTGTTTTTAGCTCTCAGCCCCTTCTGAGCTGTTTTTAGCTCTCAGCCCCTTCTGAGCTGTTTTTAGCTCTCAGCCCCTTCTGAGCTGTTTT